>JBBPBX010000073.1:157221-168651 GCA_038048925.1 Garcialebias charrua | reverse complement strand
ACACAAATAATAAATCAGTCTCTACAATCTGGTCATGTTCCACTGCCTCTAAAAACTGCCATCATTAGGCCTCTTCTGAAAAAATCTAATTTGGATCCCGACATTTTTTCTAATTACCGCCCAATTTCCCACCTCCCATTTCTGTCTAAAGTGTTGGAAAAAGCTGTTGCTGCTCAGCTGCAGGACCACCTACAGCAACACTCCCTGTATGAGAAGTTCCAGTCTGGATTCAGAGCAGCTCACAGTACTGAGACGGCATTGCTGAGAGTTACAAATGATGTCCTCATGGCTGCTGACACTGGTTCTCCCTCCATCCTTGTCCTCCTTGACCTCACTGCAGCTTTCGACACTGTGGACCATAGTATCCTCCTCCACCGTCTTCATGTGGAGGTCGGTCTCTGTGACACTGTCCTGGACTGGTTCAAATCTTTCCTCTCCGATAGGCTGGAATGTGTTAGTCTTGGCAATGCCACTTCCCAGACAGTCGGTGTCTCCTGTGGTGTCCCTCAAGGGTCAGTTCTGGGGCCCCTGCTGTTTTCCCTTTACATGCTGCCTTTAGGTCAAATTATTAATCAGTTCAACATTTCTTTTCACTGCTATGCCGACGATACACAGCTTTACATCAGGACTGGAGCATCCTCATCATCCCCATCTTCATCTTCACTCACTGCCCTCTCTACCTGCCTGGAGGAAATAAGGGCATGGATGAATCAGAACTTTCTTCAATTAAACTGCTCCAAGACTGAGGCCATATTGATTGGCACCCCTCACCAGATACAAACATCAACTTTAACAACAATCTCCTTCTCTGGTCAAGACATCCCCCTCTCCACCTCTGTTACAAATCTTGGAATAAAAATGGACTCTCATCTTACATTTGAAAATCACATTAAGCATCTGTTTAAAACCTGCTTCTTCCATCTTCGAAACATCTCCAGACTTCGCCCATCTCTGACTTTTCCTGATGCTGAGAAACTCGTCCATGCCTTTGTCTCCTCCAGGCTCGACTATTGCAACTCCCTGTTTATTGGTATCCCTGGCAAAAACCTTCAGAAACTTCAATACATTCAAAACAGTGCAGCAAGGATTCTGTTGAGAGTTCGTAAATTTGAACATATTACACCCATTCTCCATAACCTCCATTGGCTTCCTGTCACCTACAGAATTCAGTACAAAACTGCTCTCATTACCCATCAATGCTTGCACGGCACTTCACCTGACTATCTAAAGGACATTCTTGCACCATATTCATCCACCCGGTCTCTACGATCACAGAACAGTAATTTCCTTCATATTCCTCGGACCAAATTGAGGACCATGGGAGACCGAGCATTCTGTGTGGCTGCCCCCCGCCTGTGGAACTCCCTCCCTGACGACCTGAGAGCTCCACAGTCACTGGTTGACTTTAAAAGCAGCATAAAGACCTTTCTTTTTAAGCAAGCCTATTCTGCCTCCACATGATTTTATCTTTGATCTTAGCTGATATCATTATTGATTTTACTTGATTTTATCACTTGTTTTATTTTATTTATTTTTTAAGCAAGCCTAATCTGCATCCACATGATTTTATCTTTGATCTTAGTCGATATTATTATTGATTTTATTTGATTTTATCACTTGTTTTATTTTGATCTTTGCTTTGTTACACTTTGTAGCACTTTGAGATTTTTATTAATGAAAAGTGCATTATAAATTGAATTCATTATTATTATTATTATTATTATTATGTCGGTGTACCGAACCATTTCGGTACAGCACGTTCGTTTCGGTCTATGTGCGTACCATTACGGTCATTTTTTTTCACTCATTAAATGTTATTAATGAGAGATTATCCGCCACTGAACTAAAATTCCTAAGCATGTTTCAGCACAGCACAATTATCTTGCAGCACGTAGCGTTAGCAGCCTAGCATCGCGTTGCGGTCATAGACATAAGCAATTTAAACGTAAACATAAACATATTTATGTCTGTGGCTGCGGTCTCCTGTTTGGAAACATTATGGATGTAAGGTCCAATAGGACAAGCAGCACATAATCACGTGTCTGTGGATAAGAAAATGTCATTAAAAACCTTCAGTAGGGTAGTTTCAGTGCTGTGGAGAGTTTTAAAGCCAGACTGAAACAACTCAAGGATAGTGTGATCCTCCAGGAAGCACTTCAACTGGGACTCAACAATTTTTTCCACAAGTTTAGAAACAAATGGGTGTCTGGAGACAGGCCTGAAGTTGGATACAACTGAGGGGTCAAGTTTTTTTTTTCACACCATAGCATACCTTCTTCTTCTTTCGGCTTTTCCCTTTTCAGGGGTTGCCACAGCGAGTCATCCTCCTCCACCTCACTCTGTCCTCTATAACCTCTGTCCTCACTCAAACTACCTTCATGTCCTCTCTAACTGCATCCATATATCTCCTCTTTGGCCTTCCTCTTTGTCTTTTTCCTGGCAGCTGCATTTCTAACATCCTTCTACCAATATACCCACTGTCCCTCCTCTGGACATGTCCAAACCATCTCAGTCTGGCCTCCCTAACTTTATCTCCCAGTTGTTCAACATGTGCTGTACCTCTGATGATCTCATTCCTGATCTTATCCATCCTTGTCACTCCTAAGGAGAACCTCAACATCTTCATTTCTGCCACTTCCAGTTCTTTCTCCTGTCTCTTTGTCAATGCCACTGTCTCCAGACCATACAACATAGCTGGTCTCACCACTGTCTTGTAAACTTTTCCTTTGCTGACACCTTTTTGTCACAAATCACTCCTGATACTTCTCTCCATCCTGCCTGGACTCTCTTTTTCACTTCTTTACCAAATTTCCCATTTTCCTGGATAGTGGACTCCAAGTACTTGAAGTCCTGCACCTTTGTGACCTCTGAACATTGTAGCCTTACTGTTCCACTGGCCTCCTTCTCATTCACACACATGTACTCTGTCTTACTACGGCTGACATTCATTCCTCTTCTTTCAAGTGAATACCTCCACCTCTCCAAGTTCTCTTCCACCTGTTCCCTGTTCTGGCGGCGTGAGCTTGGAGCAGGAGGGGACCAGTACTCCTCGTCAGTGTCTGATTCCTCCTCTGAAGGTCTCTCATGGAGCCACTGAGGTGGATAGGAGGAAACAGGCTTAATAGCCAGGCGGGTTCCCCTGAACATATTCTTCCTCTCTCTCTCTCTCTCTCTCTCCTCCTCTCTCTCTCTCCTCCTCCTCTCTCTCTCTCTCCGGGCGGTCTTCTCAGCCTCACGGGCAAAATACTCAAACAGCGTAATCATCCTACCGTTGAGTCCTGAGGTGTTGAACCCAAATGCAGGCAGGATGATTGAAGCAGGAGTTCTTTTAAACTAAAAACGATTTATTTTTAAACAACACAAAATAAAAAGCTGGCGTGGCAGCAAAAACTCATAAACTAAGATCAGGCAGGCAAAACAGGAAGGGTACAGATCAGGGCTGGAACAAGACAGGAGGACCGTGTTGTCTGTGCAGAAACAGAGTAATGACCGGACACCTTGGAGGTGGATGGCAGGAGTTTAAATACAGTACAGAGCTTAACAGGTGCAAGGAATGAAGACTGATTGCTGTGCTGAGGCTGAGAGGGGTGTGGTGAACTGTTGACTGACAAGAGTGGCGCTGAGCAATGACAGATGGGTGATAAGCAAAACACAGTAGGGAAAAACAAACAATGGCATGAGGGGCAGAAGGAGTGAGTGAAAAAATGACAGAGACAAAGCACAACACAACATTGACAAAGTACAAGAGACAAAATCACACAAAGAACAGAACAAAAATCAGAAGGGCAGAAGAACAAAGAACATTAAGGCAGGAAGGGAAGAAACATGACATGAATGGTGTACAGGTGAACTAGATGAGCAGAGGAGGCATGGTGCAGGGAGACAAGAGCTGAGGAAGGGTGACAGGCATTACAGGGCTGAATGAAGAAAACTAAAGGCATGACTGTGGACAGAAAGGGCAAAACATGACAGAAGGGAATGAGTGTGGTACAGGGCCAATGGGAGGGGGGGTCAGCGGGGCCGCTGACCGTGACAACTATAGTTCATACATTTTAATCTGGCAACCCGAATGACATGCAAACTACAGCGTTTTTCGTGTAAACTCACTCATTTTTTGTTTGTTACCCCCAATAAACATAGAAAAAACACTAACATTTCCAGAGGTTGGTCTCGTGGGCTGCCACCTTACCGTGGTGGAGGGGTTTGAGTGTCCCAATGATCCTAGGAGCTATGCTGTCAAGGGCTTCATGCCCCTAGTAGGGTCACCCAAGGCAGACAGGTCCTAGGTGAGGGACCAGACAAAGTGCAGCCCAAAGACCCCTTATGACGAGTCAAATAAATGGATTCAATGTTCCCTCGCCTGGACGTGGGTCACCGGGGCCCCACTCTGGAGCCAGGCCCGGAGGTGGGGCACGTTGGCGAGCGCCTGGTGGCCGGGCTTTTACCCATGGAGCTCGGCCGGGCACAGCCCGAAGAGGAGACGTGGGTCCCCCTTCCCATGGGCTCACCACCTATGGGAGGGGCCAAAGGGGTCGGGTGCAATGTGGGATGGGTGGTGGCCGAGGGCGGGGACCCTGGCGGTCTGATTCTCGGCTACAGAAGCTGGCCATTGGGACATGGAATGTCAAAGTCAAAGTCAACTTTATTGTCAGAACTGCAATATGTACAGGACATACACAGGATTGAAATTGCATTTCTCTCAGTCCCTCGGTGCAACAATAACCATTTAAACACTAAAACACTGAAACATTTAATAAACATAAGCATAAAATAGTAAAAGTGTAACATTGTCCTGAGTTTTTGCATAGTAGTATAAAAGTATGAAAATTTACACCAACACTAAAACTAAAACACTAAACATTTAATGAACATAAGCATAAATAAATAATAATGTCAGAGTCAGAGTCAGAGAGTCAGAGTCTTTATTGTCATTTGCACCGCATGTGGTACATGAGATGAAAACGAGATTATGTACACGAGGTCCCAGTTACATCCAACAACAAATGAAAGAGAAAAACAGTAATAACATCGAGAACTAACTAAGAAAAACATCAACTAGTAATACACTAAGCCTAATATAGTGGGAATAAACAGCAGCACGAACATGAGTTTGTATGAGCAGATGGTCACAGATGAACACAGATGAACACAGCAACAAGAAAACATATCAGCATCAGCATGATGTGATATTTTGCAGTGTTTATTTTAATTTTATTTTTATTTATTCATGAGTCTAACAGCCTCAGGGTAGAAGCTGTTCCTCAGTCTAGTGGTTCTACACTTGATGCTCCTCAACCTCCGTCCTGAGGGGAGTGGGGCAAAGAGTGAGTGTGCTGGATGAGTGAGGTCTTTCATGATACAGGTGGCTCTTTTCCTGCATCTAGAGGTGTAAATGTCTGTGATGGTGGGGAGACTGACTCCAACAGACTTCTGTGCAGCCTTCACCACTTCACCACAAAGTGTAATACTGTCCTGAGTTTTTGCATAACTGTAGTATAAAAAATATAAAAAGTATATCTATAAAATAAACTGAAGGTTCTAGCATTGACATTTGCAAAGAGTGGCAAAGCAGCATATGAGTTAATGTACACAGTATATGTATGAGGTAGTAGTTGATGTTGGTATAGAGGCAAAAGTGGCATATGCAGTAAGGCACATTGGGCATCCTTAAATAAGGCTAGTCAGAGAATACTGTATATGTATCAGCAGTGGTGTAGATATAAAAGTAGTGTAAATGTAAACAGTAGTAATAAATGTAAACAGTATTAATAAATGTAAACATTCAATGTAAACAGTAGTATGTAAACAGTGAATGTAAACAGTAGTATGACTATAGGCAGGGATGTAATACAGACATTAGTGCAAATATGAGAAGTAGTGCAAACTGAATGAGCACATGACCGAGAGTTTAGTGAATAACCCGTTTGATGACACAGAGTCCAGTGTTAAAAACTTTGTGTTGAGTGGTAATGTGTGAGAAAGTTTTTTGTGTTAAGGCAGTTCAAATGGGAGGGGAGGCAGAGCAGGCAGAGTGTTTAGCATCCTGACTGCCTGATGAACAGAGCTGTCACTCAGTCTGCTGGTACGAGCCTGGAGACTCCTCAGTCTCCTCCCTGATGGCAGCAGTCTGAAGCAGCTGTGTAGTGGGTGTGTGGGATCACCTGCCATGCAGAGGGCTTTCCGAGTGAGGCGGTTGCTGTGTAAGTCCTGCAGTGAGGGGAAGGAGGTGCCGACGATCTTCTCAGCTGCTCTCACGATGCGCTGGAGGCTCTTGCGGCAGGATGCAGTACATGCACCAAACCACACAGTGATGCAGCTGGTCAGGACACTTTCTATGGCACCTCTGTAGAAGGTGCACATGATGGGGGTTGAAGCTCCAGCCCTTTTCAGCTTGCGGAGAAAGTAGAGATGCTGGTGAGCCTTCTTGGCCAGTGATGCAGTGTTCCTGCTCCAGGACAGGTCCTTTGAGACGTGCACTCCCAGGAACTTGGTGCTGTCTACTCTCTCCACTGCGGTGCTGTTGATGGTCAGAGGGGCATCCCTCTTCCTGAAGTCCACAACAATCTCCTTTGTCTTCTCCACGTTGAGAGTGAGATTGTTGTGTCCGCACCACAAGGCCAGGCGGCTCACCTCGTTCCTGTAGTCCGTCTCATCGTTGTTGCTGATGAGACCCACCACTGTTGTGTCGTCCGCAAACTTGATGAAGTGGTTGGAGCTGTATGATGGTGTGCAGTCGTGTGTTAGCAGGGTGAATAGAAGGGGGCTCAGCACACATCCTTGTGGGGCCCCTGTGTTCAATGTGATGGTGCTAGATGTGTTACTCCCGACCCGTACTGTCTGTGGTCTCCCGGTCAGGAAGTCTAGCAGCCAGTTACACATTGAGGTGTTCAGCCCCAGACTGTCCAGTTTAAGGATGAGCTGTTGGGGGATGATGGTGTTGAATGCCGAGCTGAAGTCGATGAACAGCATTCTAACATAAGAGTCCTTCGTGTCCAGATGTGTGAGAGCTGTGTGGAGGGCAGAGGAGATGGCATCGTCGGTTGAGCGATTAGGTCGGTATGCAAATTGGAAGGGATCCAGGGAGGCAGGGAGGACAGATGTGATGCTTTTCATGACTAGCCGTTCAAAGCACTTCATCAGGATGGGGGTGAGTGCTACTGGGCGATAGTCATTGAGGCATGCGGGCGTTGCCTTCTTTGGGACAGGGATGATGGTGGTGGCTTTGAAACAGGTGGGGACGATGGCCTGGCTCAGTGAGATGTTAAAGATGTCCGTGAAGACCGTTGCGAGTTCCCCTGCACAGTCCTTCAGCACACGACCAGGTATGTTGTCAGGACCAGAGGCCTTCCGGGCGTTAATCTTGATGAATGATCGCCTTACGCTGTCTGAGGACAGCGCCAGCACCTGGCCATCAGGTGAGGGGGGGGGGAGTTTATGTACAGGTGTGCTGTTACTTGCCTCTCTGGTGTCACCTCTCTGGTGGGGAAGGAGCCTGAGCTAGTGTGTGAGGTTGAGAGGTTCCGGCTAGTAATAGTCGGACTCACCTCAACACATGGCTCTGGCTCTGGAACCAGTTTCCTTGAGAGGGGTTAGACACTCTTCCACTCTGGAGTTAACCTTGGTGAGAGGCGCCGAGCAAGAGTGGGCATACTTGTTGCCCCCCATCTTGGTCCCTTTACGTTGGGGTTCACCCCGGTGAATGAGAGGGTAGCCTCCCTTCGCCTACGTGTGGAGGGACGGGCTCTGACTGTTGTTTGTGCCTATGCGCCAAACGGCAACGCAGATTACCCACCCTTTTTGGAGTCCTTGGAGGGGGTATTGGAGAGTGCGCCTCCTGGGGACTCCCTTGTTCTACTGGGGGACTTCAACGCTCACGTGGGCAATGACAGTGAGACCTGGAGGGGTGTGGTTGGGAGGAACGGCCCCCCTGATCTGAACCCGAGTGGTGTTCTGTTATTGGACTTCTGTGCTCGTCATGGATTGTCCATAACGAACACCATGTTCAGGCATAAGGGTGTCCATATGTGCTCTTGGCACCAGGACACCCTAGGTCGCAGTTCGATGATCGACTTTGTTGTCGTCTCATCTGATCTGCGGCCGCATGTCCTGGACACTCGGGTGAAGAGAGGGGCGGAGCTGTCCACTGACCACTACCTGGTGGTGAGTTGGCTCCGATGGTGGGGGAGGATGCCGGTCAGACCTGGCAGACCCAAACGTATTGTGAGGGTCTGCTGGGAACGTCTGGCAGAGTCTCCCGTAAGACGGAGCTTTAACTCCCACCTCCGGGAGAGCTTTGAACACGTTCCGAGGGAGGCGGGGGACATTGAGTCCGAGTGGGCCATGTTCCGCGCCTCTATTGTCGAGGTAGCTTATCAGAGTTGTGGCCGCAAGGTTGTTGGTGCCTGTCGTGGTGGCAACCCTCGAACCCGGTGGTGGACACCGGCGGTGAGGGATGCTGTCAGGCTGAAGAAGGAGTCCTATTGGGCCTTTTTGGCCTGTGGGACCCCGGAAGCAGCAGATAGGTACCGACAGTCCAAGCGGCATGCGGCTCGGGTGGTTGCTGAGGCAAAAACTCGGGCGTGGGAGGAGTTCGGAGAGGCCATGGAGAATGACTTCCGTACGGCTTCGAGGCGATTCTGGTCCACCATCCGGCGTCTCAGGGGGGGAAAGCGGTACGCGACCAACACCATTTATGGTGGGGATGGCGTGCTGTTGACCTCAACTCGGGATGTTGTGAGTCGGTGGGCGGAATACTTCGAAGACCTCCTCAATCCTACTGGCACGTCTTCCACTGAGGAAGCGGAGCCTGGGGACTTTGGGTCGGGCTCTCCAATCTCTGGTGCTGAGGTCACCGAGGTGGTTAAAAAGCTCCGCGGTGGCAGGGCTCCAGGGGTGGATGAGATTCGCCCTGAGTTCCTTAGGGCTCTGGATGTTGTGGGGTTGTGTTGGCTTACGCGACTCTGCAATATCGCGTGGACATCGGGGGCAGTTCCCTTGGATTGGCAGACTGGGGTGGTGGTTCCCCTATTCAAAAAGGGGGACCGTAGGGTGTGTTCCAACTATAGGGGGATCACACTCTTAAGCCTCCCTGGTAAGGTCTATTCAGGGGTTCTGGAGAGGAGGGTCCGTCGGATAGTCGAACCTCGGATTCAGGAGGAGCAGTGTGGTTTTCGTGCTGGTCGTGGAACACTGGACCAGCTCTACACCCTCAGCAGGGTCCTGGAGGGCGCATGGGAGTTTGCCCAACCAGTTTACATGTGCTTTGTGGACTTGGAAAAGGCATTCGACCGCGTCCCTCGGGGGGTTCTGTGGGGGGTACTCCGGGAGTATGGGGTACCAGGCCCATTGATATGGGCTGTTAGGTCCCTGTACGACCGGTGTCAGAGCTTGGTCCGCATTGCCGGTAGTAAGTCAGGCTCGTTTCCATTGAGAGTTGGACTCCGCCAAGGTTGCCCTTTGTCACCGATTCTGTTCATAACTTTTATGGACAGAATTTCTAGGCGCAGCCAAGGTGTTGAGAGGATCCGTTTTGGTGGCCTTAGAATCGCTTCTCTGTTTTTTGCAGATGATGTGGTCCTATTGGCTTCATCAGATCGTGATCTACAGCTTTCGCTGGAGCGGTTTGCAGCCGAGTGTGATGCGGCCGGGATGAGGATCAGTTCCTCCAAATCCGAGGCCATGGTCTTGAGCCGGAAAAGGGTAGCATGCCCTCTCCGGGTCGGGGAGGAGGTCCTGCCCCAAGTGGAGGAGTTTAAGTATCTCGGGTCTTGTTCACGAATGAGGGAAAACTGGAGCGTGAGATCGATAGGCGGATAGGTGCAGCGTCCGCAGTGAAGCGGGCGCTGTACCGGTCTGTCGTGGTGAAGAGAGAGCTGAGTCGAAAGGCAAAGCTCTCAATTTACCGATCGATCTACGTTCCCACCCTCATCTATGGTCATGAGCTTTGGGTTATGACCGAAAGAACGAGATCTCGGATACAAGCGGCTGAAATGAGTTTTCTCCGCAGGGTGTCTGGACTCTCCCTTAGAGATAGGGTGAGAAGCTCAGTCATCCGGGAGGGACTCGGAGTAGAGCCGCTGCTTCTCCACATCGAGCCTTGGGATTCCCCCAGAGGAGCTGCTCCAAGTGGCTGGGGAGAGGGAAGTCTGGGCCTCCCTACTTAGGCTGCTACCCCCGCGACCCGACCCCGGATAAGCGGACGAAAATGGATGGATGGATGGATGGATGGATGGATGGGTCTCGTGTAAATGGGGCCTTATGGGTAGATCACTTAGACTTGGTCATTTTAAAAGTAGCTCATGTGCTGAAAAGTGTGGGCACCCTGTTCTAGAACATTTCAACAACAGGCTAACAAACAGAGCCCAAAATGATTATCACAGAACCCTCAAGCGTCAAAATCCCACCCTCACACGTTCCTCAGCACACCTCCATCAGGTCCGGGCCCAGGCTGAATACATTAGACTCTCATTTGAAGAACCAGAAAAATTAGCATTTTCTGCAAAAATGCAGAATTGTTCAAATAAGACAAGCATAACAAACTAAAAAAATATGTACATTTTCACCAGTCCTGATGCCGCCGCCAAATATGGTGAGTTTTGGGATATGATAAAACCCCCAAAAGGCAAATTAATTTGGCAGAAGAATAAAAATAATAATTACAATAGGCCTTCGCTGCTTGGGCCTACAGTAATTAGCAAAACTGTAGCCAAAAGTTAAAGCCTGTAAAACAGAAGTTTAAATCTAAAACCAGCAAATAAGGAGCTAAAAGCTAAAAATAGAAGAAAAAAAAAGCTGGTGTCTATCTCCAGCAGGTGGGGGATATACTGGACATATATCCAGTCTATCACAGGGACACGTAAAAAATGACTCTCACTCACTCCTAGACTGAGTTATCATTGTACCTAACATGCATGTTTTTTGTTTGTGGGAGGAAACCGGATTACCCGGCCGGAGAAAATCCACACATGCACGGAGAGAACATTCAAACTGCACACTGGAAAGCCCAGGCAGGAAGACAGTCATGGGATCTTTTTGCTGAGAAGTGACACCTCTAATCACTGTCCCACTGTGAAACCAAAACAGTTGAATAAATTTAATAATTTAAAAAGTCAACACGTTATAAATCTAGCATCATCTCCTAACTGATCTGAACAAAAGCATGCTGATGGAGTTAGATGCTGAAAAAACATACAAATGAAATAAAAATACTAAAAGGAATAGGACGGTGTGAATGCTGACTCATCATCCAGAGTAGAGTAGAGTTGGGTTTTACCTCATTATGCAGCAGGAAGAGAATTCCTTTATATGATAGCAGTTTCATTTCCAGATCAAACCGTGGATTTGGTTTTTCTGCAGAGAAACTGATCTCTGCAAAGCCTGTTCCATCAAAATATGCTGCTTCGTTCACCCAGGCTGGGGACTGCGTCGACT
>JBBPBX010000073.1:135851-148614 GCA_038048925.1 Garcialebias charrua | reverse complement strand
ATATATACTACAGTATGTACCGGTCTGTCGTGGTGAAGAGAGAGCTGAGTCGAAAGGCAAAGCTCTCAATTTACCGATCGATCTATGTTCCCACCCTCATCTATGGTCATAAGCTTTGGGTTGTGACCGAAAGAACGAGATCTCAAATACAAGCGGCTGAAATGAGTTTTCTCCGCAGGGTGTCTGGACTTTACCTTATGCTGAATCCTCACCAAACGCTTTTCGCGCAGCCGAAGCAGCCACTTTACATTGAAAGTCATGTGGCCGCGCATCTTGGAGCAGCAGGGCGTGACGCGGCGCGTCTTCAGCATTTGAAGCAGCGCAGCAGCACCCGGCAGTCCCTTTTCACGCATGCGCGCAGCCGAGCAGCAGGAAGCAAGAATATTCTTGCTTCTGCTGCTCGCAGCGTCGCAGCAACCAATCGGGAGAGACTATTGTGATGACGCAACGACGACGGGACTTTCTGTGGACGAAAACAGCCTCCGGTAGGAAAACCTGGCATTTTTAAAGTTGCTGCTGTCCACTCGAGCGTACATCACCCCAAACATAAAAAAAAAAAACGTTTTAATCTCAACAAAGACTTTTGGAGCTGCAGTTCGGCTCGTAGAAAACCCACTCAAATAGTAACGAGGCTCACGTACAGCTGATTTTATCTGCCCAGTGTACATAAAAACAACACGGATCTGACCGGGAAGGGAGCCACACGCTCCTCCCACTGCGCGTCTGCAGACATGTTCGGTGGGGACAGACATCTGTTGACAAGCAGCAAACACAGAGCATTGGGAGCATTTTGATGCGTTTGGTGGAGGATGAGGCATTAGAGATAGGGTGAGAAGCTCAGTCATCCGGGAGGGACTCGGAGTAGAGCCGCTGCTTCTCCACATCGAGAGGAGCCAGTTGAGGTGGCTCGGGCATCTGGTTAGGATGCCTCCTGGACGCCTCCCTGGTGAGGTGTTCCGGGCATGTCCCACCGGGAGGAGACCCAGAGGAAGACCCAGGACACGCTGGAGGGACTATGTTTCTCGGCTGGCCTGGGAACGCCTTGGGATTCCCCCAGAGGAGCTGCTCCAAGTGGCTGGGGAGAGGGAAGTCTGGGCCTCCCTACTTAGGCTGCTACCCCCGCGACCCGACCCCGGATAAGCGGAAGAAAATGGATGGATGGATTATGTATATATATATATATATATATATATATATATATATATATATATATATATATATAATATATAATAATAATAATAATAATACTTTATTTATAAAGCCCTTTAAAACAACCACAGCTGCAACAAAGTGCTGTACACATAAAATCAAGAACATCTAAACACATAAAAATAAAACAGTTGTTAAAACATTAAGATCAATAAAAACAATAAAAACAGTGCAGAACAAATTCAGTCTGTGCTAAAAGCCAGGGAGTAAAAATGTGTTTTTAGAAGAGTTTTTAAAATGGACAGGGAAGGAGCTTGTCTGATGTGAAAAAGGTTCCACAGTTCCCTTTCAGTTCGGTCTCTCGGTGCAACATACTTGCTATGGGAATTGCGCCCCGCGCGATTACCTGAAGGAATACATTCATGCCTTTTACGGCAGGGGGCGTCACCCCGCGTCAAAGGTACCGCCCTTTAGGTACTTAAGCGACTGACGCCCCTCCAACTGTCTCTTTTTGCCCTTCACCTCGCAAAACCTGAACTACCTCTCTTCGCGGGACTTCTCTGCTGCTCCATCGCTCAACTTGAGGTGAGCTCTCTCCCTGCACAGAGCGCACAGAGAATTTTTCCCTGCGTACTGCTGGACTAGCGAAAGTCACTGACTTTATAGCACAAGGTTTTTCTGAGCTTAACCGGTTCAAATGGTCAAATCTGCTGGATTTAAAAAAGTATTTTGCCATTTGCCCTCTTCAAAATGGCGGTTAGCGTGTTAGCATTAGCGTCCGCTAGCATTGGTAATACATAAGTGCTTTTGAAATTGCGGACCTAAATAAATCAATAAGTGCTTTAGAAATAGTGGAACTAATTTTTGGATTAGCGTTGCCCAACACTGCCTAGCGGGCTAGCCAGCGAAAGCAACATGATGGAGGAGACACTTGAACAACGAAGAAAAAGGATTCTGGAAGGTCTCGCTCGCCTTATCTCGGACATGCCTCAGGAGAAGGGAAAGCGAAAGACAAAACTTCAAAGGAAAACCAGCGGGACGGCAAGCTCAACCTCGCGCGTCTGTCCCAGTGGTTATGGATTTTCCCTCACAGCGACGGACACCCATGAGGCCTGTCCAGTCTGCCTGGGTATATTTCATGCAAGAAAAGCTCTGGACGCGCCCGATTCTTGCCCACACTGCAGCCAGATGCTGGATGCGGTGCTGTGGCATCGGGTGGACCTCGTGGCTAAAGCCATGGGAAGCTCAGCTGGTCCACAGGACCCAGACACCACGGAGACCCTCACTCCGACCCCAGAGCTCGAACACATGGCTCTACATGACAGCACGCACGTCGAATGGGGCGACAGCCCTGACCCGCTTGCTCCCATGGTGAACCTAACAGTAGAGTTTACACCAGAGGCATGATGAATGAAGACGAGATCTCCATCTCAGCCTCGGGCGAATTTTCAGCGGAGGAACCAGAACTCGAAATCGAGGATCCGGGAGAGGACCTCCCCAGGACCCCGATACCTGCGCTCCCTGAAACGTACTTCTCCATCCAGGCCCTGTTCGACCTGTGCCACAGAACAGCGGACGTGTTGAACATCCCCTGCCTCGCCAACAGGTCACGAGGCTGGCGGGGAACTATTTTTATTCTAAACAGCAGGTTGCAATGAGGCAAAGGATGCCCATGTTCCCAGACTTCCTCACGTAACTAACCCGCACCTGGTCCCAGCCACGAGCGCCAATGCTCCTTCCTCTCTCACAATTCCTCGAAGTGGAAGGCATGGATCAGGTGGGTTTAGCCAACGCGCCTCAGATTGAGGACACGCTGGCATCCCACCTAGCTCCCAAGTCATCAGGAACAAAACCGACTCTCTCCAGCAAAGCTTGCCCTTGACCTCCCCCTCAGCGTCGCTTCTCGAGAAGTGCTACAAAGCTCAAGGACTTGCGGCACGCGCCATGAACGCGTCCGCGATGATGCAGGCTTACCTCGCAGAAAAACTCCAACAACTGCAGGAAACCTCGGATAAGCAAGCTGCTACCGAATTACTGGACAAAGCCCACAGAGCAATAGACTTCGTTCTCCGTATGATGGGGACAGCTGCTGTGGCTCAGGGTAAAGGCATGGCGGAAGTGGTCATTGCGATCCGCCACCTGTGGATGACGTTGACAGATTTACCGGAGGGACAAAAGGTGCCTTTTCTCCACCACTCGATAGAAGCGGAGGGACTTTTTGGCCAGACTTTGGAGCGAATCCAAACCAAGCTGGACCAAAGGTGCAGGCAGGCTGAAGCCCTCAGGGTGGGCATTCCTCGTCGGAGTTTCGCCTCCCCTCCCCAGAGAGCCCGTTGGAGGCAGACCTACACAGCCGTGGCACTGCTCGACGACGCGTGCGCCACCGTAGAAGCGGACAGCCTACGAGGAGGAACCTCGGCAGAAAACCCCGCCAAGCCAACCTCGCTCCGAGCACGCATGGAGCAAAAATAGGTTCGTCCCACGCCAAGCGAGCAGGCATAGGGCCTCCTCAGCGAGCTGGGACACTCGTCAAAAATGTGCCTGATGAACCAGGCCCACGTTTACATTTCAGACGACCTCCCGCCCACGTGGTAACGGGAGTGTTCGCACCTTGTTCAGACTTTATTTGTAGCAAGGTACAAATAGCTGATAACTGTGTTGCATGCACAAACCATGTTCTCCCTGCTGTGAGTGACATCAAATCATGTATGTCGTTGGACGTAAGCATGAATAAAACTCATAAAACAACACATCCCTGTTTTATTGACGATAAAAAAAAAACACACCAACACAAATAATGTCAACAGTATGGGCCTCTCTGGCCTGTCAGCCATCATAAAGGGGGGTGGGGGCACATCCCCCTCCCTCATGGCTCATGGGGTGCCAGCCAACTCAATAAGCCCCAGCAGGGTGCCTCAGGACCTGTCTCCAGAAGACAGACCCAGAGGTGTCTGTGAACAGACCCTACACCTTTTGCGGAGACAGGTGGGAAAGGGCACGTGTCCCAGCCCCCGCTCCATTATGAGCAAGGGGCCGGCTAATACACTAACCAGATGACCACGTGACAGGTTCGCACCACAGGAGAGGACGTCAAATGCCCCAAGGCAGACACAACTTTCGCACCCTCAAACCAGTGGCTGTGATCATGTTACTGTGTGTGTAAAAGGATCGGAGTCGAACCAGAATTTTCCTCCTGATTTTGAAAGGAAACTGGGCTCCTTATCAACAAATTATCTTGAGTCTGCCAGTCACAAAGGACCATCCCCACGTTCACATGTTGCTGCTGCTCCTTTATTATTCATGAAGGACACGCAACGCTCGAGCGGTAGAAGAGCAGCATGTGACTTTCCTCACAAAGCTGCATAAAACTTATTCCCACACAACAGTATCCCACTGGGTGGGACAACAATTGGAATCAGGAGATCTGCTCGTTTACAGAAGCAGCAACCCCTCAATCCAATAAATCCTATTTCGGAAGGAAGCAGTAGCTTTCCTGTCCCGACTCAATCTAATAAAATTAATGGATCCCATCTGTCTTCGAGGAGACTCGATCAGGGAAGTCTGTTAAAACATCAACGTGGAGGCCCACTCCCCAACCTGGTTGACCCTCAAAGACTCACATAGGAAGTCGCAGTCCAGCTGTTTAGGCCAGGATCTGGAATTAATTCCAGCCTGTTAGCTGAAAAGGACAGGGAACCAGGGGGTGGGGAAAAAAAAATAAAAATATATATATATATATATATATCAGCCAATCCAGACGATATACTAAATATATATACAGTGGTGGCCCGTGAAATGTCCACCAGGTGGGGGCTATGTCTAAAAAAATATATATTAATTGATATACAGTTTTGTTGGGTGCCAGCAGCAGATGAGGGGGTGAAAGGGAATGACAGTAGATGTGAGGAATGTGGGGATACCAAAAGTGTAGAACATGTACTGATGGAGTGCACTAACTATACAGATGATAGGGAGAGATTGAAAGAAAAAGACAAAGAGGCACGGAGAGTTTGGAGTTTAGGAGGAATATTAGGAACTAAAGGTGATAGGAATAAAATAAATTATATTAGAAAAGCAATGGCCCTCATGCACGAACCATTCGTACGCACAGATTTGTTCTTACACTGTGCGTACGAGTGATTCAGGATCATTTGTGGCATTCAACAATGTTTTCGTATCCTACGATTTTCTTCAGATACGAACAAAATTTACGAGCGGTCCGGACCTGTCGTATAATTTAGGAGCGTCAGTCTACTGTCATCCAGACGGATCTTCTGCACGAATAACTTCATATTTCGTTATTTAGAAAATATTTTGGGTTTAAAAAAATCACGCACCATAATTATTCTTGACAATAGGTTATTCTGTTTGAATTAGAATTATAATTTTAAGTTTAATTTGTCTGGTGTGTCGCGCAGGCCGTGCGCTCCCCTTGGTCATCAAAGCCGCTCCTCATATTAACACCCAGGTACATAAAATCCCCACACCGCCGCAGAACAAGTACGAATTAAGACTGATCTTGTGCCAAACACCATCGGAGCAATTGATTATTATATCTGATTCGAAATATAACCTGCAGAATGTGGTTGCGCCCTGACCAGGAGGTGCGCGATGAGCAGGAGGTGCGCGCATCATTTGTGCTGCAAAACATGTTGGCACGCATCTTGCAGCGTGGCATTTATTGTCCATCCATCTCCTGACCACCTCCTGTCATGTTGGCACGCGTCTTGACCACCTCCTTGCGCAGCAAGACGCGTGCCAACATGACAGGAGGTGGTCAAGACGCGTGCCAACATGACAGGAGGTGGTCAAGACGCGTGCCAACATGACAGGAGGTGGTCAATCCTTGACCACCTCCTTGCGCAGCAAGACGCGTGCCAACATGACAGGAGGTGGTCAATCCTTGACCACCTCCTGACCACCTCCTGTCCGTGCTGCGGCGAGATGTTTGTTTGAAGCCATTTTCAGATCAAACCATTTATTCTTGATTTCTGATACTGTACGACCCACGGGAGACAAAACATATGCACTACAATATTAATATGATGTTAACTGTAGTTTCGAGACATTTTAAAATGCTTCTGTTGAAAAACACATCCGACACTTGCGGGGGGGTGGGGGGCAGCGGTGCGCCACGGCTCTTCTGAATAAGTGAAACTACACAGTTGTTTACACTAACATTAAAAATATTTGACCATCCGACACCTGCGGGGGGGTGGGGGGGGGGTAGCCACAGCGCGACTGAGAGCAGATCTCCGAACGCGTGAAGTTCCTCCTTTTACTTCATGAGTTTGAATGAATGGACACTTCCTGCTGTCTGACAGCAGGAAGCTGTGGCCTTATATGGTGTTTTGAGGGGTGGGAATTATGTAAATAACCTTCACGCGTGCACGCGCAGCTGTTTAGGACAGGTGGGATTCATTAAATATACGCACTGCATTTACACACGTTTCCTCATGATAGAAGACTTTGTTGGATCTGACGTGGCATGTTCGTACGAACGCTTCGTACGAACAAAAGTAGGAGAAATTTAGGATAAAAATACGAACATTTTCGTGCATGAGGGCCATTGTTTAAATATTTACAAAACATCAATATTAAAAATAGAATACTGTACACTTATAAGGAAAGGATGCCATGAGCAACACACTCTTGCTCAGTAGGTGGCGGTATGCACCTAAACGATGTTGGCAATCCACCAATAAACCAAAATAATAATAATAATAATAATAAGAAGAAGAAAAAAACACAAAGAAGAATCCAACCACCAGAAGTGTTTTTGCAGCTGGTGGAAAGCATGGCTTAAATTTAATAAAATGACCAGTCAGCTCAGTGCAGCACTTGCGATAATTTTATGTTGTGTAAAGGTGAGTGAAGTAAAAACGTGGCCCGTCTTTGACAGCTCCACCGGATTATTTTGTTCAGAAGTAACAGAGTGGTCCGTGACGTCCGTCTCTATCAGGTAAATAAAACTTTAAACTACGTCTCATACCAACATTAAGGTAGCTAACAAGTTATACTCGATTTAAAGCGGTAAGTCAGCTGAAATGCAAACACGATGCTAATGTTAGCTCATATTTTTTTCTTGGACAAACAACCTGTAATGGCTAATAATGCAATAATGCTAAGCTAACGGGACATGTTTGTTTATATGTTTGCAGGGACATGGTGGAACCATCAACCCAAACACACCATCTACCATGGACCACTTGTCAAAATAAGTTAATCCCACCTTGTTATAAGGTGGAGAAGCACTGCTCTGCTCTAAATGGATGATGTGTCTGGCAACAGAACCAGAGAAAACTGAGCATGTGAAATGTCATTCATGCACAACTGTCTTTTCTGCCATTAAAATCCATCCATCCATCCATCCATCCATCCATCCATTGTCTTCCGCTTATCCGGGGATGGATCGCGGTGGTAGCAGCCTAAGTAAGGAGGCCCAGACTTCCCTCTCCCTAGCCCCTTGAAGCAGTTCCTCCGGGGGAATCCCAAGGCATTCCCAGGCCAGCCGAGAAACATAGTCCCTCCAACGTGTCCTGGGTCTTCCTCTGGGTCTCCTTCTGGTGGGACATGCCCGGAACACCTCACCATTGAGGCGTCCAGGAGGCATCCTAACCAGATGCCCGAGCCACCTCAACTGGCTCCTCTCGATGTGGAGAAGCAGCGGCTCTACTCTGAGTCCCTCCCGGATGACTGAGCTTCTCACCCTATCTCTAAGGGAGAGTCCAGACACCCTGCGGAGAAAACTCATTTCAGCCGCTTGTATCCGAGATCTCGTTCTTTCGGTCACAACCCAAAGCTCATGACCATAGATGAGGGTGGGAACGTAGATCGATCGGTAAATTGAGAGCTTTGCCTTTCGACTCAGCTCTCTCTTCACCACGACAGACCGGTACAGCGCCCGCTTCACTGCGGATGCTGCACCTATCCGCCTATCGATCTCACGCTCCAGTTTTCCCTCATTCGTGAACAAGACCCCGAGATACTTAAACTCCTCCACTTGGGGCAGGACCTCCTCCCCGACCCGGAGAGGGCATGCTACCCTTTTCCGGCTCAAGACCATGGCCTCGGATTTGGAGGAACTGATCCTCATCCCGGCCGCATCACACTCGGCTGCAAACCGCTCCAGCGAAAGCCGTAGATCACGACCTGATGAAGCCAATAGGACCATATCATCTGCAAAAAACAGAGAAGTGATTCCAAGGCCACCAAAACGGATCTCCTCAACACCTTGGCTGCACCTTTAAATTCTGTCCATAAAAGTTATGAACAGAATCGGTGACAAAGGGCTGAGTCCAACTCTCACCGGAAGCGAGCCTGACATACTGCCGGCAATGCGGACCAAGCTCTGACACCGGTCGTACAGGGACCTAACAGCCTGTATCAAAGGGCCTGGTACCCCATACTCCCGGAGTGCCCCCCACAGAACCCCCCAAGGGACACGGTCGAATGCCTTCTCCTAGTCCACAAAGCACATGTAAACTGATTGGACAAACTTCCACGCACCCTCCAGGACCTTACTGAGGGTGTAGAGCTGGTCTAGTGTTCCACGACCAGGACGGAAACCAAACTGCTCCTCCTGAATCTGAGGTTCGACTATCCGATGGACCCTCCTCTCCAGAACCCCTGAATAGCCCTTACCAGGGAGGCTTAAGAGTGTGATCCCCCTAGAGTTGGAACACACCCTTTTTGAATAGGGGAACCACCACCCCAGTCTGCCAATCCAAGGGAACTGCCCCCGATGACGATGTCCTCGCGATATTGCAGAGTCGCGTAAGCTAACACAACCCTACAACATCCAGAGCCCTAAGGAACTCCGGGCGAATCTCATCCACCCCCCGGAGCCCTGCCACCACAGAGCTTTTTAACCACCTCAGTGACCTCAGCACCAGAGATTGGAGAGCCCGATCCAAAGTCCCCAGGCTCCGCTTCCGCAGTGGAAGACGTGCCAGTAGGACTGAGGAGGTCTTCGAAATATTCCGCCCACCGACTCAAAACATCCCGAGCTGAGGTCAACAGCACGCCACCCCCACTATAAATGGTGTTGGTCGCGTACCACTTTTCCCCCCTGAGACGCCGGATGGTGGACCAGAATCGCCTCGAAGCCATACGGAAGTCATTCTCCATGGCCTCTCCGAACTCCTCCCACGCCCGAGTTTTTGCCTCAGCAACCACCCGAGCTGCATGCCGTTTGGACTGCCGGTACCTATCAGCTGCTTCCGGGGTCCCACAGGCCAAAAAGGCCCAATAGGACTCCTTCTTCAGCCTGACAGCATCCCTCACCGCCGGTGTCCACCACCGGGTTCGAGGGTTGCCACCACGACAGGCACCAACAACCTTGCGGCCACACCTCCGTTAAGCTGCCTCGACAATAGAGGCGGGGAACATGGCCCACTCGGACTCAATGTCCCCCGACCCCCTCGGAACGTGTTCAAAACTCTCCCGGAGGTGGGAGTTAAAGCTCCGTCTTGCTATTAAAATCTGAAATCTAAATACAAGTACCCTGATACATGCTCAATAATCCAGGTAGAAAAATCAAAAAAAAAAAAAAGAAGCTAAGTCTGGTCCTCTGGACATTCAATGTTTGCTACTTGTTAAAACTCATTACAAATAAATAATTAATGTAATTACATTATTATAAATAATAATGTAATTACAAAACTCATTTAATCTCAAAGAATGTCTAGAAGACCAGACTTAGCTTTTTTAGACTAAATGCAAGTAATTTTCTTTGTGGTCAACAGAAGAATACTGTGGAGATGATGGGGTCAGAAGGAGTGGAGGAGGAGAGTGTATGATGAAATTATATACATTCTCAATGTTAATAATGATTTAATAATTCCCTTTTACTGATAATACTGATGAACCTGTTGTTTGTTTAGGAACCACCTCCCTGCAGTCTGTCCAGCTTTTGCTGAAGAAGAGAACATGAAGAGAGAGCTGCAGATAGCCCAGGACTTTCCACCAGCCGTTCTGTCTGAGGACCCTGCTGCTGGTGGTGGAACCAACACAAGATATCCTTTGCTGACAGATTTTGCATTCTCATATTTGTGTTCAATCTTCTCCCACACCCAGCAGTCTCCGTTGCAGGAGACATAGTCTGTCCAGAACACTCAAACATACTGCCTGAGAAGCAGATATGATCATTTTCCTCAACAAGAACAGTTTCTGATTTTATACTGTACCTGCTACTAATCTGGTATGGATTGTACAAGTCTCTTTTTTATAATAATAATAATAATAATAATTTTGTTTGATATTCTGCAGCAGTGTTAGCCCATCAGTGAGAGCTCAGTGACTGCAGCATCAGACACTGGACACGTGGAAATGTTTCCATGCGGTTTTCAAACATAAAGCTCTCTTGTAAAAGTGTACCCCTGTGAAAAGAAAACTAATAACCTGTTGAAGTTAATAAGTTTGATATTTATATACTGGTTAAAAATAGCCCTGTGTGAAATTCATAGTAAATTTAACAAAAAGGAAAAAGTTCATAGAATTAAAATTCAAACAGAAGTTCTAATTATTTAATCCTGTTCAGGGCCCTAAAATGACTTCTGTTGTGACTTGGCGCCGTGACTCTCTTGTAAGAAAATAAAATGTTCAACACATTCTGACTGGTCTTCTTCTTGATGTATCACCCAAAAAAAATGTGTATTTTGATTTAAGACAGGCTCAGAGTCTAGTTTTATTTTAACCATTTTAGTAAAAACAAATCAATCAGTCAGAGAAATGTAACTGTGTGGATGATTGGGCAGAAGAGCTGCTTCATCTGATGGTTTCAACGTGGATCACTTCCTGTCCTCCGTCCTCAGTGCCTCATTGGAACAACTTGTTTGTATTTGGCGTTTGGATCTGATCTCGGCTCTAGCCTCCTCAGTGGTGTCTCCCAACTTCTCACATCCAGGTTGGACCAGAGGATCCCTCATCATCATCACCTCCTGCCATGTCCTGTGTACAATGGAAGAAAATCTTTAAGGGCTGCTACAAACAGGTTCATAAAACCATATAGCATACATCTGTTGAATAAAAAAAGTTTATATTGTCTGATATTTACCAAGTTTGACTTCAGCTCAAGTTTTGCACACAAGCTGGCGTTAAAATAACTTTTGCCTCAAAACTGAGTAATTCCTAAGTAGATTTTCAAAAGTGATGTTCTTTGGAATAATGATCATACAAGACTGTTCAAGTTGCACTTGCTGTGCATTTCCCTGAGTCTGAAGAACTTTCTGGTTTTAGATAATTACTGAATGTGGCATCAGAGCATTTTTCTGCAGGACCGATTTTTTTAAAGAGTTTTAACAAGTAGCAAAGATTCAGATGCAGCTAGCTGCTCAAACCCAACAATAATCGAATAATAATATGTAAGAATAAAGTCTTTGTTAAACACATAACATTTAGAAAACACTTTTGTAAGATCTGGTTGAGAGGCATATCAGTCAGGAATGGTAATATAATAATATGAGCATTAGATAAAGGCTATCATAGCATGCTAGCTCTAAAACAAATTCACCAGAATAAACAGTCAGCTGAAGGCTTTTTTCACCAACAGCCATATAAAAATTGAGAGGCATATCAGTCTAAAATGCAAATAGACATTAGATAAAGGGCTTTCATGATTCAAAACTTACCTGCAGCCAGCCTGCTTGTCACTGCATGGCTCATTTTCCAGAAAAAAATAAAATAAACAAACGACCGGAAACACGCTATCGGTAGGCAGAGCTCACGTTATAGGTGTCTAGGGCGGCAAAAACTGCGCCCTAAAGAGTCCAATAATTTTGTAACGTTGTGGCATAACTGCGTGTGCGCTAGTTATAACAAGAGTCTATGGATAAGATGCAGGCGCCCACAGGACCGGAAATACGTCACAATCAGAAAATGTTTTTTGAAACAAACAATATAATAATAATAATCATCATTTTATTTAAAAGCGCCTTTCAGGACACCCAAGGACACTTAACAAACCAATACAGTTCAAACATTATCAGTGACAAATTGAAATGTAAAATATATAAAGAATATAAAATGCAAAATAATTAAAATACATTTAGTAAAGTTAATGATAAGCTAGACTAAAGAGATGTGTTTTCAGGGCTGTCTTGAACAGAGAAAGGGAGGTGGTGTTTCGAAGGTCTGGCGGTAGAGCGTTTCAGAAGTGAGGGGCAGAGCAGGTGAAGTCCCAGCAGGTTGATATATATATATATATATATATATATATTATATATATATTATATATATATATATTATATATATATTATATATATATTATATATATATATATATATAATATATATATTATATATATATATCCATCCATCCATCCACATTTTCTTCCGCTTATCCGGGGTCGGGTCGCGGGGGTAGCAGCCTAAGTAGGGAGGCCCAGACTTCCCTCTCCCCAGCCACTTGGAGCAGCTCCTCTGGGGGAATCCCAAGGCGTTCCCAGGCCAGCCGAGAAACATAGTCCCTCCAGCGTGTCCTGGGTCTCCTCCCGGTGGGACATGCCCGGAACACCTCACCAGGGAGGCGTCCAGGAGGCATCCTAACCAGATGCCCGAGCCACCTCAACTGGCTCCTCTCGATGTGGAGAAGCAGCCTCTACTCCGAGTCCTCT
>JBBPBX010000073.1:56737-129123 GCA_038048925.1 Garcialebias charrua | reverse complement strand
TCACCGGCATCATACGCTTAGGCTGAACTAGGCTTACTAGTTCTGACCTTGTTTTTTAATTGGTGAAAGTAAGCGTTAGTGTCCCCTCTCCCAATCAACTTTTGACAAATTCAGACAGCTGAACTGGGCTTTCTTTCTTTGACGTAACTGGTGGTGCCAGGCCCTTTGTCGAATTGCAAAATCTTACCAAGTAGGAACATGGACAGCTCCCACTGCTACACGGACTGCGGGGCCGTACTACAGGCAGATGACAGTCACGATCTGTATCCTGCCTGCCTTGGAAATGACCACCTATCAGAGACCCTGTCAGAGAAATTCTTATGAACTGTAGCTTCATGCCTCATGCTGTGAGGGTGGCTCGGCTGGTCCAGTTTCACCACGGGATCGGCAATGAACGCCCGCCTTGGCAGGAGGCTGCACTTAGGCGCTTGAAGTGCCAGGCCGAGACCACAACCTTTGTGGCCCCTCCTAGAAAGAGGTGAGCCAAGTCTGGTCAGGGTCTCTCCACGAGAATGGAGCAGCTGTCCACAGAATTGGCAAAGATAAAGTCCCTTTTCAGGCAAATCAACCGAGGGCCAAGCCAGGGGCAGCGACCGGATTCTCCTCCCCACCCATGCCTGAGCTAGCTGCGGAGGAGGATGTGTTATACTTGGCTGCCTCTGTCTATCACTTTCTATGTGAGGAGGATGAACATTCATCTCACGTGTCGGAGACAGGTTCATTTACCTCGTCCTGGAGCACAGATAGTGGGTCAGATGATGACTCGATGTAGGACAGCCCTGAGACAATGGTGGCAGCATATCCCGCAACCAGAGGGGTCCACCCCTAGAAATGCCTTCTTCAGGTGCGGATGGGCCCCTCCTCCATTTTCTGCTCCTCCATCGGAGGAGTACCTGAAGCAGTATGTGGTCTGTAATGTCTCGGTTGTGCCGGGGGGAAGTTATTTGACTCGGCTGCCTTGGAAGCGCTGGAACGGACCGTCCAGGCACTATAGACGAGGTAGCAACTCTCGAGTCTTAGCAGGGCGATGCCCTCTCTACCTGCTTGGCATCCAAGGTGCCCGTCGGCTGATCCTAGGATTTGGCTGCCGCCTTGGGGTCATGATCATACAAGGGGCCTTTTACTCTTGTGTGGGTCAGCAAAGAGACAATGGAGGCCTTCATGAGTCGGTCAACCAACTAGCTGTGCAGGTTCAGACCAGGGTCTCTGGCTGCCACTCCCCCACGGCCCTTAGGACCCGGTGAAAGCTTTCCAGAGGTTGTTACTAGACTTGCTTCCTCGGGCAAAGGGACAATGTGTTTCGTGCCATTTTACATCTGATGGGACTCAACTGGTACCTAAGGGTGCTACCCTCTCACACGCTCATGACAGCAGAGGTCTTTCAAGTTGTCAAGTAAGGGGAATGGTTCACATCTATAGACCTGAAGAGGCTTATTTTCAGGTGCCTATTGCGGCAGAGCATCGCCGTTCTCTCAGGATTACCTATCAGGGTCATCACTGGCAGCTCCGAGTACTCTCATTTGGGCTCCCCCTTTCCTTGAGGGTGTTCTGTAATGTGGTATGTGAAGGCAGCCCTCTCTTCTGCAGGCCTTCAAAGTGAAGGTTCTGCCGAACTTAGACAATTGGCTTCTCTACACCCCATCTAGGGCCTGTACCTTTCGTTGCGCGACCCACCTGCTCACTCAGGTGTCCAGTTGGGCCTTAATGTCAACCTGGAGTAGAGCGGCCTGATCCTTTTCCAAACTAACACCTTTCTTGGGTGAATTTGCATTCACCCTTCATGAGATTCTGCCCATCTGCTCAGGGATGGGCGGCATATTCCAATTGGTCAGTCTGCTCTTTTCTGTCCCGTTATCTAATTTGGTCGGGGAGACTGATATGGCACCCCAGTCCCCAATGTCTTTGGCTGTGGCCACTGCAAGGCTAGGACAGCAGCTGACTGGAGTTTCGAGCCCTGTCAGATGCACCATCCTGGACGCCAGGGCACCCTCTACTCGTCAGCAGGACGGAAACAGATGACGTCTTTTTTCCCAATGGTGTCTGATCACAATAAGGATCCAGTCTCTTGTACAGTACCCACCATCTGGAGTTTCTCCAGTCTCTCCTTGCTAAGGGTTGCTCTCCCTCAAGGCTTACAGTTTATGTAGCGACAATATAATATATCACGCCGGCATTGATGGCCGTGCGGTGTGAGCCATGACATATTTTCTCTTCTCTACGTTGTGCCAATAGGTTACACTCGCCGACAACTACACGAGCACCAGTTTGGCAGATACCCTTGGTTCTCGAAGCTCTGTACCGCCCTCCGTTCGAATGTCTAACGCAGGCGGACTTCATGTGGTTTTCATGTAAGATAGCCTTTTGTTGGCTATGGCCTCAATGAGAGGGTCAGCATTCTACAGGCTCTCTCTCTCAGCTCCTCATGTCTCAGGTGGGGCCTTGAGGTCTCGGAGGTTATCTTGTGGCCAACCACTACATTTGTGCCAAGTTGTTATCTCACTCTAATTGTAACCAATCGTTGAGGCTGGCACATTTTCAACCTACACCTGGTGAGGGGTCTGGATTATTGTGCCCCAGTGAGAGCACTAGAGGCATACGCTGCAGCGACTGCCACTATGCGAGGTTCAGACCAGCTGTCTGTGTCTTACGGAGGCCTAGGTTAGGCTCTCCTCTTTCCAAACAGCGCCTTTCCCACTGGATCGTAGATGTTACTTGCCATGCCTATGCCGCGAAGCACGACCCCCTGCCGGTCAGCGCGAAGGCACATTCTGTCGGGAGTGTGTCCGCTTCCTGGGCTGTTCTGAGAGGGGTTCCGATGGAAGCAATATGTGCTGCCACATCATTGGCTTCCCCAAGCATGTTTACCAGATTCTACCGGGTTAACGTGGCAACCCCTCATCCCCTGGGCCAGGGGTTTCTACAAGGGTCATCTGGGCCTCCTCAGTGAGGTAGGTGCTCAGGATACCTCGTGACATCGTTGGTACTCGTAATTCAGTGCTTTCAGCAACCGCCCTCTAGCGATCAGGAAGGATGAAATAGAACGAAAGTTACATATGTAACTACGGTTCTACGAATCCCAGATGACCGCCAGAGCTTCTCTGTCACTCAGAATACTTGCTTTCCGCGAGAACATTCTGTAGGAGTAGAGCCATGGATGACACTAGGCTATATAGCCTCTGATTAGTCATCCGGTCAGACATGTGTGTGACACCATTGATATTATTACTCAGAACAATGCATGTGCGAAGGAAACATTCAGTGCTTTCAGCAGCGTCCTCTGGCAGTCATCCGGGAATCATAGAACCGTAGTAACATACATAACATTTGTTCTGTCTCCTGTCTTTTTGTCAATGCTACTATCTCCAGACCATACAATATAGCTGGTCTTAACACTGTCATATAAACTTTTCCTTTGACCTTTGTTGACACACCATCCATCCATCCATGCATCTTCTTCCGCTTATCCGGGGTCGGGTCGCGGGGGTAGCAGCCTAAGTAGGGAGGCCCAGACTTCCCTCTCCCCAGCCACTTGGAGCAGCTCCTCTGGGGGAATCCCAAGGCATTCCCAGGCCAGCCGAGAAACATAGTCCCTCCAGCGCGTCCTGGGTCTTCCTCTGGGTCTCCTCCCGGTGGGACATGCCCGGAACACCTCACCAGGGAGGCGTCCAGGAGGCATCCTAACCAGATGCCCGAGCCACCTCAACTGGCTCCTCTCGATGTGGAGAAGCAGCGGCTCTACTCCGAGTCCCTCCCGGATGACTGAGCTTCTCACCCTATCTCTAAGGGAGAGTCCAGCCACCCTGCGGAGAAAACTCATTTCAGCCGCTTGTATCCGAGATCTTGTTCTTTCGGTCATAACCCAAAGCTCATGACCATAGATGAGGGTGGGAACGTAGATCGATCGGTAAATTGAGAGCTTTGCCTTTTGACTCAGCTCTCTCTTCACCACGACAGACCGGTACAGCGCCCGCTTCACTGCGGACGCTGCACCTATCCGCCTATCGATCTCACGCTCCAGTTTTCCCTCATTCGTGAACAAGATCCCGAGATACTTAAACTCCTCCACTTGGGGCAGGACCTCCTCCCCGACCCGGAGAGGGCATGCTACCCTTTTCCGGCTCAAGACCATGGCCTCGGATTTGGAGGAACTGATCCTCATCCCGGCCGCATCACACTCGGCTGCAAACCGCTCCAGTGAAAGTTGTAAATCACGAACTGATGAAGCCAGTAGGACCACATCATCTGCAAAAAACAGAGAAGCGATTCTAAGGTCACCAAAACGGATCCTCTCAACACCTTGGCTGCGCCTAGAAATTCTGTCCATAAAAGTTATGAACAGAATCGGTGACAAAGGGCAACCTTGGCGGAGTCCAACTCTCACTGGAAACGAGCCTGACTTACTGCCGGCAATGCGGACCAAGCTCTGACACCGGTCGTACAGGGACCTAACAGCCCATATCAATGGGCCTGGTACCCCATACTCCCGGAGTACCCCCCACAGAACCCCCCGAGGGACGCGGTCGAATGCCTTCTCCAAGTCCACAAAGCACATGTAAACTGGTTGGGCAAACTCCCACGCACCCTCCAGGACCCTGTTGAGGGTGTAGAGCTGGTCCAGTGTTCCACGACCAGGACGAAAACCACACTGCTCCTCCTGAATCCGAGGTTCGACTATCCGACGGACCCTCCTCTCCAGAACCCCTGAATAGACCTTACCAGGGAGGCTTAAGAGTGTGATCCCCCTATAGTTGGAACACACCCTACGGTCCCCCTTTTTGAATAGGGGAACCACCACCCCAGTCTGCCAATCCAAGGGAACTGCCCCCGATGTCCACGCGATATTGCAGAGTCGCGTAAGCCAACACAACCCTACAACATCCAGAGCCCTAAGGAACTCCGGGCGAATCTCATCCACCCCCGGAGCCTTGCCACCGCGGAGCTTTTTAACCACCTCGGCGACCTCAGCACCAGAGATCGGAGAACCCGACCCAAAGTCCCCAGGCTCCGCTTCCTCAGTGGAAGACGTGCCAGTAGGATTGAGGAGGTCTTCGAAGTATTCCGCCCACCGACTCACAACATCCCGAGTTGAGGTCAGCAGCACGCCACCCCCACCATAAATGGTGTTGGTCGCGTACCTCTTTCCCCCCCTGAGACGCCGGATGGTGGACCAGAATCGCCTCGAAGCCGTACGGAAGTCATTCTCCATGGCCTCTCCGAACTCCTCCCACGCCCGAGTTTTTGCCTCAGCAACCACCCGAGCCGCATGCCGCTTGGACTGCCGGTACCTATCAGCTGCTTCCGGGGTCCCACAAGCCAAAAAGGCCCAATAGGACTCCTTCTTCAGCCTGACAGCATCCCTCACTGCCGGTGTCCACCACCGGGTTCGAGGGTTGCCACCACGACAGGCACCAACAACCTTGCGGCCACAGCTCCGATAAGCTGCCTCGACAATAGAGGCGCGGAACATGGCCCACTCGGACTCCATGTCCCCCGCCTCCCTCGGAACGTGTTCAAAGCTCTCCCGGAGGTGGGAGTTAAAGCTCCGTCTTACGGGAGACTCTGCCAGACGTTCCCAGCAGACCCTCACAATACGTTTGGGTCTGCCAGGTCTGACCGGCATCCTCCCCCACCATCGGAGCCAACTCACCACCAGGTAGTGGTCAGTTGACAGCTCCGCCCCTCTCTTCACCCGAGTGTCCAAGACATGCGGCCGCAGATCAGATGAGACGACAACAAAGTCGATCATCGAACTGCGACCTAGGGTGTCCTGGTGCCAAGAGCACATATGGACACCCTTATGCTTAAACATGGTGTTCGTTATGGACAATCCATGACGAGCACAGAAGTCCAATAACAGAACACCACTCTGGTTCAGATCAGGGGGGCCGTTCCTCCCAACCACACCCCTCCAGGTCTCACTGTCATTGCCCACGTGAGCGTTGAAGTCCCCCAGTAGAACAAGGGAGTCCCCAGGAGGCGCACTCTCCAATACCCCCTCCAAGGACTCCAAAAAGGGTGGGTAGTCTGAGCTGCCGTTTGGTGCATAGGCACAAACAACAGTCAGAGCCCGTCCCCCCACACGTAGGCGAAGGGAGGCTACCCTCTCGTTCACCGGGGTGAACCCCAACGTACAGGCACCAAGATGGGGGGCAACCAGTATGCCCACTCCTGCTCGGCGCCTCTCACCAGGGGCAACTCCAGAGTGGAAGAGTGTCCAACCCCTCTCAAGGAAACTGGTTCCAGAGCCAGAGCCATGCGTTGAGGTGAGTCCGACTATTTCTAGTCGGAAACTCTCAACCTCACACACTAGCTCAGGCTCCTTCCCCACCAGAGAGGTGACATTCCATGTCCCAATGGCCAGCTTCTGTAGCCGAGGATCAGACCGCCAGGGTCCCCGCCCTCGGCCACCACCCATCTCACATTGCACCCGACCCCTTTGGCCCCTCCCACAGGTGGTGAGCCCATGGGAAGGGGGACCCACGTCTCCTCTTCGGGCTGTGCCCGGCCGGGCTCCATGGGTAAAAGCCCGGCCACCAGGCGCTCGCCAGCGTGCCCCACCTTCGGGCCTGGCTCCAGGGTGGGGCCCCGGTGACCCTAAGTTAACTACTGAAACTTTTCTCCATCCACTCTATACATAAAATTAATGGAAACATCTCGACCCAAAAAGATACAGAAAAACTGGTCCATAAATTTATCACTTCTTTGGGGGACCGAGATGGGGTAGAGGTAGGGCAGCCAACTTAAGTCCAGAAAGTCACGGTTTGACTCCTAGCCATCCCCACAAGTTGTGGTGTCCCTGAAAAAGAGACCTAATCCCCAATTGCTCCCGGGCGCTTACATAGCTGCCCACTGCTCTACCTGGGAGAATCTCAGGTGTGATGGGTTAAATGCAGATTACTAATTTTACCATTGTATGGGAGCATACAATGATGACAATGTCAGACTTCCCTTTCCTTCCCTTCCCTTTCTAGACTGGGTTATTGTAATTATTTATTACCTAGGCATTCCAAAACCTGTTAAAATGTCTTCAGTTTATTATTTTTGTTTAAATGCTGCCAGAGTTCTGATGAGAGTCAGAAGGAGACATCATATTTCTCCAGTTTTAGCTTCTCTGTTTCTTTGCTTGTTTCCTTTACCTTTGCAGGAAGACCTCGTTGAAGTTTCCATCAGCCAGGATATCTTTATCAATCATCACCTGAGCGGTTTTTCCTCCAACATTATAATACCAGGACAGTTTATTCCCCTCTCGTGCCATGCCCAGGAACTCTTTATTCGACTACAAATTTCACAGACATACATTGATAGATTAAAATAAATCTGAAAATGAGTGACACTGAACACAATGTAAAACAGCACAAAATGGTACTCTCTGTGGTTGTGGTTACATCTTTGTTGCCGAGGTAAAAGACAAACTGCTTGGTGATGTCATCTTGCCGTCTTTGCCGCACTGCAGCCGTCAGGGTGATATAGAACCTCAAGGAGTTGTAGGCAGCCAGGTCAGCCAGGTTTGAGGGAGTACGGACCTGAACACCTGAGGCCCCATTGAATTTCATGGACACCCTCACCTGGTTTAACAACACAAGACATTAGAGGAAGAGCTTTAGGCTTAACTGTGATGTCCTTTGAGATGACGAGCACCTTGCTGGCAGCATTGCGTGCCTGCTGGATGAGCTGTTGAATACGGTTGATGTTCTCTGAAATGTTTGGCATTTGGATGGAGTGATTCTGTAATTCGTCTAGTTTCCTCATCAGTGTAGGAATGGTTTCACTCAGCTTGTTCACTAAGGAGACAGATAATAAAAAAAGTTATTTGTGGCAGTGTAACATTAGGGTAACCAGTAAAAGTTTTACCCTGTAAATATTTGTTTATTTAAGTTTTTGCTAATAATTATTTCATGTCTGCTGTTGTTTAATAAATGTGAAGCTAAAAAAAAGAATAGTCTTGAACAAAACCTACAGGACCTATGTAACTTATTAACTGGATCACAGTACATTTTGAAAACATTGTGGTGGTCAACCCACTGTTACACTCTTAAGTCTGTCAAGTATGGGAACATACACAGATGACAAAAATGTGACTTTAAAAAAAAAAAAAAAAAGCCTGTTTTATACTTCTTGTCGTACATCTTTTACCCCCCATTGAGTGAACCCAGCGATGACGTAATTGCGTGTGTGTCACCGACCGCATTGAGTGTTTATACTTCTAAAAGACGTGGGGATAATCCCTCCCTCTTCCCTTCCACTGCATATGTCACGCGCACTCCCACTGCATGTTTTATCAGGACAAACGGATTTAATATAATTATAGGCTCCATTACCTCCATTTGTGAGTCCGTTATCATGGGCGTAGCCAGGATTTTCTGAGGGGCGGATTGTTTAAAGGAAACATTGTCCTTAAAATAGCAACACGCCTCGGTGGCTCACTGGAAACGCGTAGATTTACCGCTCCAAAGCTTTTCTCGACTCGGGTTCGAATCTCAACTGGTTGAAGTTATTTTACGTTTGTCTTTTATTGGATAAAAAAAAAGGATTTTGTGTTAACCACAGGCATATTAACTCCTTTTTTTTTATCCAATAAAAAGCAAAGGTAAAATAAGTTCAATCAGGTGAGATTCAAACCCGAGTCGAGAAAAGCTTTGGAGTGGTAACCCTACGCGTTTCCAGTGAGCAACCGAGGTTTGTTGCTCTTTCAAGGTCCATTTTTTCTTATGTCGGCTGTTGTAATGTTTGTAGTCGTCCCCCGGTGTTTAATGTATGTGTCCAGCCACTGCAAAGACAGGTATAACAAAGGAACTGGATTGGTCCCGCCAGGATCCCCGCTCCGGACCGCCTCGGCGAGTTTCTCTTCAAAACGGTGCAATATCTCTACACTGTCAAAGCAAAAACCGGCTTCTAAAAGAGTCGCAGGTAGCGTGTAGCGGTGTCATACACCATATATGGACATCCAAACAAAAAACGTCCACAAACTTTGAACCAATCACACGCTGCGAGCCACATCGTCCGCGTCTCGGAGTTCTGCTTGGGGGCCATGTACAAGACGGCTGTCACCGGGGGATCGCAACGGGAGTGCAGACGGAAGTTGCACAACTTTTTTTCACTCAACGGGGGGTAAAAGACGTGCAACAAGAAGTATAAACCAGCCTTTATTGCTCAACAACTGATTTTCTCCTGCCTCCTCCTCTTCCATGTTCCAAAGATAAACCAGCCGCATGCGTCTCGAGGGGGCACGCCGGTTCTCCTGGTCCGGAGCGCTTTGTGGATTTTTTTTTATCGATAGATAAGTTCTGCCTGTCCCCAAAACAACTGTGTGTTTATCTGAATTTGGCTCCTCTAGCTGGCCTTGAAGGCCACCTTAGGGCTCTGGATGTTGTGAGGTTGTGTTTGCTTAAGCAACTATGCAATATTGTGTGGACAACGGGACAGTTCCCCTGGATTGGCAGACTGGGGTGGTGGTTCCCCTATTCGAAAAGGGGGACCGTAGAGTTTGTTCCAACTATAGCGGGATCTCACTCTTAAAGGTTCAGTATGTAACTTTTCTAACAACATATTTTTAACATATTTCTTCACTCTGTCACTACCTCCTGACATACTGATTTTAGACAAGTAATCTCTGAAAAAAACTATTGTCCCCTTGCTTCTCTAAAAGCATTTCTAAAAAGCCACAGTGACCCACCGTTAACCAGCCAATAAAAACAGATTTTGTAACCAGCCAATAAAAACAGAGCTTGAATTTGAATCAGCCAATAAAAACAGAGCTTGAATTTGAATTTCAGCAGAGCTAGGGCAAGAGCAAGCCTCAGAGCCAGGGGGAGGGACCAGAAACGTGTCTCTGTTCAAAATTTTCCTAAGTTCCATCGTGTTCCAGAAATTACATACTGAACCTTTAAAGCTCCACTGACATGTTCTTTTAACTTTTCAAAAAATGGCACAACATATATAAATATTAAGATAGACCTCTGACCGTTTTTGCTAAAATAATGTTAAATGAATGAAAATTTCTCTCAAAATAGTTTAAAATTAGCGCCGTTTTTTTAGACCGTAAATCCGGATCTTCCGGTCACGTGTCAGCATTCCTGTTTGTGACGTCACGTCCGATACTGAACTCTGCTCAAACGACAAAAATATAGACGCATCCGTCGAATTTAGCCATTTAAAACTACATTATAGCGATTTGGCTTCGCTATAATGTAGTTTTAAATGGCTAAATTCGACGGATGCGTCTATATTTTTGTCGTTTGAGCAGAGTTCAGTATCGGACGTGACGTCACAAACAGGAATGCTGACACGTGACCGGAAGATCCGGATTTACGGTCTAAAGAAACGGCGCTAATTTTAAACTATTTTGAGAGAAATTTTCATTCATTTAACATTATTTTAGCAAAAACGGTCAGAGGTCTATCTTAATATTTATATATGTTGTGCCATTTTTTGAAAAGTTAAAAGAACATGTCAGTGGAGCTTTAAGCCTCCCTGGTAAGGTCTATTCAGGGGTTCTGGAGAGGAGGTTCCGTCGGATAGTCGAACCTCGGATTCAAGAGGAACAGTGTGGTTTTCGTCCTGGTCGTGGAACAATGGACCAGCTCTACACCCTCAGCAGGGTCCTGTAGGGCGCGTGGGAGTTTTCCCAACCAGTTTACATGTGCTTTGTGGACTTGGAAAAGGCATTCGACTGTGTCCCTCGGGGGGCCCTTTTGGGAGGTACTCCGGGAGTATGGGGTACCAGCTTTGATACGGGTTGCTAGGTCCCTGTACGACCGGTGTCAGAGCTTGGTCCGCATTGTTGGCAGTAAGTCAGGCTCGTTTCCAGTAAGAGTTGGACTCCGCCAAGGTTGCCCTTTGTCACCAATTATGTTCATAACTTTTATGGACATAATGTCTAGGCGCAGCCAAGGTGCTGAGGGGATCCGTTTTGGTGGCCTTAGGATTGCTTCTATGTTTTTTGCAGATGATGTGGTCCTATTGGCTTCATCAGGTCATGATCTACAGCTTTCACTGGAGCGGTTTGCAGCCGAGTGTGATGCGGCCGGGATGAGGATCAGTTCCTCCAAATCCGAGGCCATGGTCTTGAGCCAGAAAAGGGTAGCATGCCCTCTCCGGGTCGGGGAGGAGGTCCTGCCCCAAGTGGAGGAGTTTAAGTATCTCGGGGTCTTGTTCACGAATGAGGGAAAACTGGAGCGTGAGATCGATAGGCGGATAGGTGCAGCATCCGCAGTGAAGCGGGCGCTGTACCGGTCTGTCGTGGTGAAGAGAGAGCTGAGTCGAAAGGCAAAGCTCTCAATTTACCGATCGATCTACGTTCCCACCCTCATCTATGGTCATGAGCTTTGGGTTGTGACCAAAAGAACGAGATCTCGGATACAAGCGGCTGAAAAGAGTTTTCTCCGTAGGGTGTCTGGACTCTCCCTCAGAAATAGGGTGAGAAGCTCGGTCATCCGGGAGGGACTCAGAGTAGAGCCACTGCTTCTCCACATCAAGAGGAGCCAGTTGAGGTGGCTCAGGCATCTGGTTAGGATGCCTCCTGGACGCCTCCCTGGTGAGGTGTTCCGGGAGGAGACCCAAAGGAAGACCCATGACACGCTGGAGGGACTATGTTTCTCGGCTGGCCTGGGAACGCCTTGGGATTCCCCCGGAGGAGCTGGCCCAAGTGGCTGGGGAGAGGGAAATCAGGGCCTCCTTACTTAGGCTGCCCCCCCCCGACCCGACCCCGGATAAGCGGAAGCGAATGGATGGACTTCCTTGTTTGTAGATAAACCAGCAACCAGCCAAATCCAAAAAGCAGGAACCAGTTATCATAAATCCAATTATAAATGCGTCCTTAAAATCCACAAATGGCAACAGAGATAGACACATCATAAAGTCTTCCAAGTCGATGAGATATTCAGCTGCGTGCGTGCCAACAAGGCAAATCGGCAACGACAGTGACCCGTCGCAGTCTGAACAATCAGACACACCTGCGACTGCGCCGACAGTTGTGACACACCTGAATTACACAGAAAGAGGTAAACGTAAGAAGAAACGTTGGCCGATACCTAAAAGGTTCCTGTGTACTGTCTACTCTCAGCTGCGAAAACAGCTTAAACTAAACATTGGCATCCTAACTTGTGCCCATGGACGGACGTCCTCACCTGTGTTCGTGGTCCCCCATGACCTCAGGGGGGTGATGTTAGGTCATGCCCAAGACAAAGACAAAGATTTCAATAACCCCACAAACGACAAAGATCTCGCAAACTCACAGACTTCATGGGAAATTAAGGTCGTCCAAGCACACGATAGTAAATAAACTAAACAGTTTAAACTATATTAGTTGCTAAAAGAAACCGTTCCAACTAGAACTTAGAAACGCTAAGTCTAAAAACCCACAACAAAAAACTAACCTTAACAACCGTTTAAATCTGCAGGATTTAATTGACATCGGTTATAAAGCTAAGACCTGTTTTTATTGTGTGATACACGTTGGAATCTGACGATAGGAGTGAGTTGAAGCGGTGAAACGTTGTTTTCTAGTTGCTTAATTGCTACTTTTGTTGTTATTGAAACTTGGTATTGTTTTCTGAACACTCCCAGCCAAAAGAGGTTTTTATTAATGATAAGTTAAAGACTTAAAGGGATTTAACTATGCCAACATGCAGTTTTCATTTTGTTAAACCTCAGTAAATGAAGAGTCAATGTAGTTTAAAGCTACTTTAGGTACCATAAACTACACTGGTTTCACAATTTCTAATTTGAACCGATTCGATCGATTCTATTCTAGATCATCTATTCATTTTGATGAGTCTCGCCATAGACTTCAAAATTTATAGGGAATACCAAATCCTACGTCGTCGTCTTAAAGGACAACAGACATTTAGACCAAACTATATTTTCTTTTCTATTTTAGTTTAACTTTAAGCTAAGTTATGAATGGAGGAATAGTTTGGAAGAAGAGGCCTTCGTTACAGAAGCCCTCCTGAACCGTCTATAGACGTAGATCCCTATATTTAACTTTGATGCATGATCCACCCCTTAATTGGTAGTTATAGCTGATCTAAACCATGATAGCTTACATACCAGGTGCATATAGGTAAGGCTAATGTAAAATCCCAATCATAAGCCCACCTAAAACCACATAATTGCATGACACATAGAACCAGAGTGGCACGGACTGGAAACCAACCAGCCTTCAACCTTCGATGTGGGGACCTGCTACTTCAACGTTGGTCTTCAACCTTCATCCAAGGGTCGCCTCCTCTGCGTCAAATCGAGGGATCCCCTCTACATGCTGATAAAAACAATTGTTGCTGATGAAATCAACAACTCTAATCGATATGGAATTACCGTTGTGGAATTACCGCTGTGGATTATAAGACTTTGTTTTCCAAAGGATTAAAAGCTTTCCGCTATGGGATTACCTACAAACAGTATGGAATTTCCAAAAACATTATGGGATTATAATTTTTGATTTTTTTTTCCACTTGCTGGATTACTTCAAGATCAGAGACAGTTCAAGGTTTCCTTTCGTGTTGGACCCCATCCCCAAGGACTGGCGATGACTTCCAAAAGGGGGGAGATGTAGTGGACATGACGGTGCCCGCTCTGATACTTGAACTGTCCCAGTAACACCTTTTCACTGATACTCTCAGAAAAAAGACATTGACACTATTTTATTACATTATTTTGAATCAAAACACAATAAGTCATAAGAGACTCTCTTATTCCTCTATTTTTGTGTTAATGAATAACCTTGTGTTACTTGTATAAGCATTATTGAATTCAATGTTTGTTAAGTCAAAGACTGTTTAATTCAAACTGTTTAATTCAAGTTGGAAATCCAATGTTATTTCAAAATAATGATCACTTCTTCATATGATGAATCAAACGTTGAAAGTGAATTAATGTCAGACTGAACTCGATCAGTTTTGTTAGAAGTTAGAACACAGTTTTAATCAGTTGTTTTATGAAGCTGGCTCCAGTCTAATCTGTTTCTCTGTCTTCATTCTAAACAACTTCTTCTCTGTTCTAAAAACTGATCTTCTCCTATCCGAGTGACCTTCATCCACTGGTTTGTTTGGACCAATCAGAGAAGAACAACAAGTCACTGATCACAGATCCTTCCTTAAAGTTCTAAGCTTTTGCTGGAACTGACGAGTTTGCTGAGGACCTCAATTCCATGATGAGGTTCCCCAAAGAGCTGAATGAACACCAGTCACACGCTAAGGACTCGTCATTCAGTTAAAAGATTTATAACATGCCTGTTATAAATCAATTTCCAGCTGTGAAAAGCTTCACTTTATTGACATTCCTTTAAGGAACGTCTTATCTTGAACAACACCACCAGGAGCTGCCGTTACTTTCGGTTCGAGTCAAGGCGCACGTCTGGAGACGCTGAGAATGGTAAACGAACTGACCAAACTGGACCGAGGGAGACTGACCATCTTCACGAGGTAACAAGTCGTCAAATGCTTTGCCAAGGGTACCAACGTGTAGCCGAGTTCAGCCGGAGAGCTGCCATGCTTCTGGTTAAACACATCAAGATAACTCCCTGACTCTTAACTTTTCTTCCTCCATTTTCTCCTCCTAAACCTTTATCTTCCTAAGCCAGAAACTAAGTTAATGTACCTACAGAAATGAGTAAAATATCATCCTTCACTGTTCTGTTGTTCCTATATTTCATCTGTGCTGAAGTTAATTATAGGAAAAATAATCAACCAATCATGTACAAATGTGTGATGTAATTTACAATTATGTTAAATAAATGGTGCAGTCCTGCTGTGCCAACATAAGTTTAACGTTTCCTGTGAATTACATCTGGTCAAGGTATAGACTGACCAGATGTAAACTGACCCCTTCCTATATTACTACAACTTTACCAACTTCAGTAATCTTCGTCCAATCTCCAATCTGCTCTTCATCTCCAAAATTCTTGAAAAAACTGTTGCTTGTCAACTTCCCTCTCACCTGTCCAATGTAGTAATATAGGATAGGGGTCAGTTTGCTGTCTTACCTATATTTTAGATGTATAAATTGGCAGGGTTTAGACTGACACAAAAATACATCATTAATTAAACGAGTTCTCTCTTTTTCAGCTTAATACCAATAATTCTATACCTTGACCAGATGTAATTCACAGGAAGCGTTAAACTTATGTTGGTACAGCAGGACTGCACCATTTATTTAACATAATTATAAATTACATCACACATTTGTACATGATTGGTTGATTATTTTTCCTATAAATTAACTTCAGCACAGATGAAATACGCGTCCGTAATTTCATAGGAACAACAGAATAAAGTTATGGGTTTTAATAACTTATATCTCTGCTGGCACAATAACTTAAAGTTTAGTTACTTAAAGTAAGAAAGTTTCAGTGAAGAGAAAAATGGAGGAGGAAGAAAAAGAGTCAGGGAGTTATCTTGACGTGTTTTAACCAGAAACATGGCTAGTTCTCCGGCTGATCTCGGCTACACGTTGGTACCCTTGGTAAAGCATATGACGACTTGTTACCTTGTGAAGATGGTCAGTCCCCAGTTGGTCCAACTGGTCAGTTTGTTTACCATTCTCAGCGTCTCCAGACGTGCGCCTTGACTCGAACCGAAAGTAACGGCAGCTCCTGGTGTTGTTTTCAAGATAAGACGTTCCTTAAAGGAATGTCAATAAAAGAGCTTTTTCAGCTGTTGAAGATTACTTATAACTTGGCATGTTATAAGTCTTTAACTGAATGACGTGGTCATTAGCGTGTTGACCAGACGATCATCAGTTCTTTGGGGAACCTCATGGCATTGAGGTCCTCAGCAAAACTCCAAGGAAAACAGGAAATCAGAGCTCTTTTAAGGCTAACTTGACCTAGAAAGACGTAGCTCTTTCTGATTCGGTCTGTGTGAGCCAGGAGCAGCATGCGGTGACATCCCAGAGTGTGTCAGGAGGTTCAGAGATTAGTTCATGTCAGAAATCTTAAAGGGTTAGTTTAAGACGCCAGTATATATGATAAAAGCTGATTACAACTGTCTTAACTTCATTAACAACACTGTTGATCTGTTGGTTTGATTAAGACAACGTCATCACAGCATCACATATGGGACCTATTAATGATAAAAGCAAAAACAGATATTATTCAATCTTGATATTTAAGTAGGGCAAAAACAAAACTCTCTTATGAGGAGATTGATGTCCTGAGCTCAAACTAAAATGAGATAAACAGTGTCATTGAATCTTCACTGCAGGTTTGAGAAGAAAAATGAATAATGATCAACATTTTGAAATAGCATTGGTAGATGGTGTAGTGGTTAGGGCGTTTGACTTGGGACCCGAAGGACGCGGGTTCGCGTCCCGGCCACTACACACCTTGGGGTGTCTATGAGTGCACACCTATTTCTCCAGCTCCCCGAGCGCCTTCTATGGCTGCTCACTGCACCACCTGGTAGGTGGTTGGGTTAAATGCAGAGACGAATTTCGTCTGTGTATGGGAAACATACGCAGATGACAAGATTAGACAATTATTATTATTATTTCCAACTTGAATTAAACAGTTTGAATTAACCAGTCTTTGACAATCAAACATGCTTATACAAGTAACACAAGGTTATTCATTAACACAAAAATAGAGGAATAAGAGAGTCTCTTATGACTTATTTTGTTTTGATTCAAAATAATGTAATAAAATAGTGTTAATGTCTTTTTTCTGAGTGTATCAGTGAAAAGGTGTCACTGGGACATATCAAAGAGACGAAGGTGTATTAGGGAATCCCGTCTGGTTCACTATAGTCCCCCCTTTTGGAGGTCATCGCCCGTCCATGGAGATGAGTTCCAACACGAAAGGATACCACCGAATGTCTCTGATCTTGATGTAATCCAGCAAGAGGAAAAAATCAAAAATTATAATCCCATAATGTTTTTGGAAATTCCATACTGTTCGTAGGTAATCCCATAGCGGAAAGCTTTTAATCCTTTGGAAAACAAAGTCTTATAATCCACAGCGGTAATTCCACAGCGGTAATTCCATATCGATTAGAGTTGTTGATTTCATCAGCAACAATTGTTTTTATCAGCATGTAGAGGGGATCCCTCGATTGACGCAGAGGAGGCGACCCTTGGATGAAGGTTGAAGACCAACGTTGAAGTAGCAGGTCCCCACATCGAAGGTTGAAGGCTGGTTGGTTTCCAGTCCGTGCCACTCTGGTTCTATGTGTCATGCAATTATATGGTTTTAGGTGGGCTTATGATTGGGATTTTACATTAGCCTTACCTATATGCACCTGGTATGTAAGCTATCATGGTTTAGATCAGCTATAACTACCAATTAAGGGGTGGATCATGCATCAAAAGTTAAATATAGGGATCTACGTCTATAGAAGGTTCAGTAGGGCTTCTGTAACGAAGGCCTCTTCTTCCAAACTATTCCTCCATTCATAATTTGGTTTAAGTTAAACTAAAAGAAAATATAGTTTGGTCTAAATGTCTGTTGTCCTTTAAGACGACAACGTGGAATTTGGTATTCCCTATAAATTTTGAAGTCTATGGCAAGACTCATCAAAATGAATAGATGATCTAGAATAGAATCGATCAAATCAGTTCAATTTAAATGATTGTGAGATCAGTGTAGATTATAGTACCTTAAGTAGCATTAATCTACAATGACACTTCAATTACTGAGGTTTAACAAAATGAAAACTGCATGTTGGCATAGTTAAATCCATTTAAGTCTTTAACTTATCATTAATAAAAACCTCTTTTGGCTGAGAATGTTCAGAAAACAATACCAAACTTCAATAACAACAAAAGTAGCAATTAAGCCACTAGAAAACAACGTTTCACTGCTTCAACTCACTCTGGTCGTCAGAATCCAACGTGTATCACACAATAAAACCAGGTCTTAGCTTTATAACCAATGTCAATTAAATCCTGCAGATTTAAACGGTTGTTAAGGTTAGTTTTTTTGTTGTGGGTTTTTAGACTTAGCGTTTCTTAGTTCTAGTTGGAGCCGTTTCTATTCGCAACAAATATAGTTTAAACTGTTTAGTTTATTTACTATCGTGTGCTTGGACGACCTTAATTTCCCATGAAGTCTGTGAGTTTGCAAGATCTTTGTCGTTTGTGGGGTTATTGAAATCTTTGTCTTTGTCTTGGGCATGACCTAACATCACCCCCCTGAGGTCATGGGGGACCACGAACACAGGTGAGGACGTCCGTCCATGGGCACAAGTTAGGATGCCAATGTTTAGTTTAAGCTGTTTTCGCAGCTGAGAGTAGACAGTACACAGGAACCTTTTAGGTTTCGGCCAACGTTTCTTCTTACGTTTACCTCTCTCTGTGTAATTCAGGTGTGTCACAACTGTCGGCGCAGTCGCAGGTGTGTCTGATTGTTCAGACTGCGACGGGTCACTGACGTGTGTGTTTTCCCACTTCTTGACTGAAGAGGGGCTCCTTGAGCCTGTAAGAACTATGTCATTTCTGAGTAGTTCTAGACTCAAATGCTCTTGAACCAAGGTTTCATCGAAAGCTTGGCTGGTTGCCAATTTATCTGTCCCAAAGGACAGTACAGAGTCTTCGGTGTGGGATCCGTGGATCTCCACACCTTCTTCTACCAGTGGTAGGTAGTGTTCAGTGAGTGCTGAATGTTTCAGCTCGCAGAGGAGGTTCTCTTGTTGGACCAGGGTTGGCTCCAACTGTTGTGTCTCTTCTGCCTCACCTGTATTTGAAGGTTCACTTACCGGGCTTGTGATCTCGGTTGGGGAGTCATCCGTGCCTTCTGCGGTACCATCTGTTAGACAGACCATGTCATGACCTTCAGGATCTTGTTGACTGTCAGCATTTTGTTTGCTGTCCAACATCTTTATTGTCAACATCTGTGGCATCTGTGTTAATGTTATTAATGTTAACTGTGAGCTCTGAGTTTTTGTGAAAGATAGTGCTGCACATCGCTCCAGGTAGGTCAATGTTGTTAGTGTCATTATCAATGATAACGCCACTCATTGTATCAGGTTGGTCAAGCACTGTAACATTCAAATCTACTAACAAACTACTTACTTCCTCTGTCTCTTCCGAGCATAGAGGTGTTGTGCCTTTTTTCTGGGACATTCGTGACTCTTTGCATGTCTCAAACTGTTCTGTTCGAGGCGCGGGAGGTGCCGTTCCGAGGCTCGGGGGTTTCTGTTGGGACTGCGCATTGTTACATGAGTATAGGTCCTCATACTTCAATTTCTTTTGAAGTTCACCCACCGGTAGACTTTTTGTTTTCACCCACCTGGTTTGATCTGAACCATTTTGGGTCTCTTAAAGAGTGAACACCTACCTTTTGTGGTTCATCGCTTGTCTCAGACTTTTCAATCTGAGGTGCTGTAGAAGCGGGGCTCCCTTTAAACCATTGTGAGTCACTGTTCCAGCTGGCACCAACCTTTCGTTGTTTGTCAGTTTGAAAATCTTGTTTATTCTTGCTTGCATTATCCAACTCTTCCAACAACCGACGTATGTTCTCCCTCTCTTCTGAAGTCAGAGGGCCTTTGATACGACAGTGTTTATTCTCGCTTTCTATAGGAGAGAGAACCTCTTCTATTTTTAGCGACTGGGATACGACCTTTTGACCTGGGCACACCTCAGAGGGTGTTTTGCTTTGCATGTGAGCCTCAAAGACCTTTATAGCACCCTGTTTTATTTCATCCAAAGATATTACTTCTAATTGACACCAGGTGTATAATGGCAACTTGAATCTAATATCAGAGATTAGATTATTTCTGAAAACAGATTTGAAAAGCGTCTGCTCTTCCAGGCCTGGTTCCTTTATGTCACCTGTATACGCCTTGAAAATCCTGTCATAGAAACGCAATGGATGTTCATCTTTTCTCTGCAAGACATTTCGGGCAGCTAAGTAGTCACCACACAATGAGAGAGATTTTCTCTCTGTGTGAGGTGCAGGGGGAGCAGGTCCTCGGCTTTGGGGTCCCTCTTCGGATCCTTTGATGTATGAGTCTACTAGAGGCACATACTGTATGAGCCTTGGACGCGCACCTTCTTGAACTTCCATCTTTGTTTTGATTTTTTGTGAAAATCAATAAGACAGTTCGTATTTTAATGTGTGCAAATAAATCTTCACTTTTAATGTAGCACTGAGTCAATCAAACTAACCAGCTGTGTGGTTTAAGTGTTTCACCGTGTAATAAGTATTTCTATTCATAGGTACCTTCTTTCAGGGTTTACCCTTAAATGAATTGTAAAAGTTAAATGCAAGCAGTGTTAACTTTAAATATAACTTATTTTTTAACAACAGTTACTAACTAACACAAGCATGATTTTCGTTTTACTTACTCAAAAACTTTTTAAAAGATTTGAAATAAATGCAATATTCACACTAAAATGTTCCCAGGAAGCTGCTCCATCATGCCTTAAAAAGATGTATTGCAGTTTGGCTAAACTGTTTTGCTGTATTTTGACAGTTATCAGGAGTGAAAATAGGATTTCTTGTTTGTTATTTTAAATATTTTTTTATTTAAAATAAACTGGAGTTTTTGTATGCTCAACATAACATTACCGATGTTTTGAAATAAATGCAGAGGGTTTAGCATCTATTCTGTGTAAATGTTTCTTGTTCTCATTCTTTTAACCAGCAGATTGCAGGTTTTCAAAGCTTAAATTACCACAATGTGACTGTAATTACTCATTCTGGCCGCTATATCTATGGTGTGGTTATCTACTTCCGCTCTCGGCAAAGCAAGTCGCATATCATATTGATCTTTGCTTTATTACAATTTGTAGCACTTTGAGATTTTTATTAATGAAAAGTGCATTATAAATGGAATTCATTATTATTATTATTATTATATCTTTTTGCTCCTACCCTCCTTAAGTTTTTCTCCTCCCTGCTTGCTTTTTGTCTCGTCTGTGACTCTTCAGCGCTCACTCGAACCAATTTGCGATGGATTTAATAAATTGGGCTGTTTCCTCTATAGATAAGATTTTTTCCACGAAGCGGACCGGGCCAGGAGAAGCAGTCTGCCCCTCTGACACGCACGCTGTCGGATACATGATGGACTCGTGGGGACAGTGGCAACCTATGTGTCTGACCGTCTTGTCTGTCGAAGACGTGGAAGATTTGTGGATTATTGGGATATTGGTGGCAGCTGCTCTGTTTTTTGGCGTCAGCGGAGCTGTCTGCTACTGGAAGCTCAGGAAGACTTCGGCGGCTATCAGCGCGCTGGCCAAACTTCCTGATCAGCAAGATTCTCTGATCCGGGCTGTGAGCTCCTCATCCCAGCTGTTGTACGAACTGAATCGCACGATGGGAGCGGCGGTAGACCACCGCGGACCTGCGGTGCGCTTTGGAACTCGTTTACAGCCGCCCGGCCTCAATCAGGGCACAGATGGGGGTTCGTAGCTCGGAACCTCATATGATTCGGCGATTTTGGACCTGAACAGCACCTGGACTTGGAAGGCTGCAGTCAAAAAGAACACTGTGGCCTGGATTGAAGATAAACAAAAGAACTATCTAATCTGGTTTCTGCACACGACCTTGAAAAGAAGGCTGTCTGGAAACTATTCTCCTGGAGTCGTAGAGCTGAAGAGACCTTGCTGACCTCCTCCCCCCCCCCCAGAGATCTCTGTGTGTGCGCTCGGATAGCGCCAAGCTGAACAACTGCTGAACTGTGCTTATCTGAATGTTACTCACAGACTCTTTGATCTCCTTGCATGTCGTCAAACTGCAACAATGTCTTGTCTGGTTGTGCTTAATGCTGATAGAGTTTTTGGGACTTTATCATAGAGTGTCTTAAGGCAATCTTTGATAGATTCTTTTTTTGAATATCACAAATGATACCTATTGTGTTTTCCTTTTTCCATATCTGATTTGACCTTCATCCCGTGACGGATGAGAGAGGCCGCGCTGAAGAACATGTCATGGAGCCAAGATGGTGTAGTGGCAGGGCTTGGGACTTGGGACCCGAAGGACTCGGGTTCGCGCCCCGGCCACTACACACCTTGGGGTGTCTATGAGTGCACACCTAATTCTCCAGCTCCCCGGGCGCTGACTACGGCTGCTCACTGCACCACCTGGTGGTGGTTGGGTTAAATGCAGAGAACAATTTCGTCTGTCAAGTATGGGAAACATACACAGATGACAAAAATGTGACATTTTTTTATGTATGTGTTTGAATAAGCAGCAGCTTTACATTCTCTACCCCTCTTCTGGATGACTGTGTATACATTATCACGTTGTATTGGTGAGAACTGGTGCAATGTTAATAAAAGCTCTTGTATCTTGTATCTTGTATCTATAGAGGCGCTGTTGGCTCTAAGGCCGCGTTGACTACCTTTTAGCATTTAGCCGTAGCTTTAAACTAAATCGGATAAACGTCAACTTTTGGGATGAGTTTTAGCCTGGATGTGACAATCGCCTAAACAAACGTTCATTTAAGAAACGAATGGATTTGTTTAAAATGTTTAGAACAAGTTCTGTGAACTTTTAGATATATAAAAAAACGATCTTTTTTCTTTTTTTCCTCTATCTGGGTTACGTCCTTTCCGTTGACGTGTCGTTCGTGTTGCATTTAGGGACGTGCGTGCAGTCGGACGTTTGAGTTCTACCGACGTCTAAACGCTCTAAAACCCCTTTAAATATCTCAAAACACCGCGGTTAAACAGTTTTTGATTCTATTTTCTGCCTAAAAACGAAACAAGCCAGACAATCTGTCAGAATTGTGCAAACAAAACTGAAATTTGACGATCAACGGCGTATCACGTGATCACCTTGAACCAACCACAGCATGACAACAGATGTTATGAAAGTAGCGTCAGCATATAGCTTATCAAACCTAGACTCTTTTTCAACTCATAAAACGCTAAAATTCACCACAAAAATACTGTGAACGAATCGTTTCACATCAGAACAGTTCTACCAAGCTGCGCCCAGTAAAAATAGCAAAATAAATGTCGCCTACACGGACTTTATCCGTACAGCAACACGTCAGAGCTAAAATGGACCGGGACCAGAACCTCGATCCGACAGCTTCAGACTACAGTACAAGATGCTATTATTTCTGCTTAAAATGTAACGATACCACTCGACAACAATTTTCCAGATGAACTATGAAGCTCTTATAGGCACAGTTTGACACGGAGGTCAAACGTAGATGCGCTTTTATCTGTGACACGTCAGCAAAGAGTCCAAACGACCCAGAACCAGAACCACACAGCAACATCAAATTTTAACCCAAAAACTTCAACACACGTTTAAAAGTTGAGTAAAGACAATTCCTCAGCTACAAGTGACATTAACCAGCAGTTTCCTGCAGCTTGACACACTTTCCCAGCCAAAAAACTATCATTTTCAGAGTCTAAAACTTGGACAAAATTATGCCAAGATTCAAAGTACAGAAATATTAAATATCAAACTTTCAGAGACCTGTTCACGGGCCACCAATGTAGTAATATAGGATGAGGTCAGTTTACTGACTTACCTATAATTTAGATGTATAAATTGGCAGGGTTTAGATTGATACAAAAATACATCATTAATTAAACGAGTTCTCTCTTTTTCAGCTTAATACCAATAATTCTATACCTTGACCAGATGTAATTCACAGGAAGCGTTAAACTTATGTTGGTACAGCAGGACTGCACCATTTATTTAACATAATTATAAATTACATCACACATTTGTACATGATTGGTTGATTATTTTTCCTATAAATTAACTTCAGCACAGATGAAATACGCGTCCGTAATTTCATAGGAACAACAGAATAAAGTTATGGGTTTTAATAACTTATATCTCTGCTGGCACAATAACTTAAAGTTTAGTTACTTAAAGTAAGAAAGTTTCAGTGAAGAGAAAAATGGAGGAGGAAGAAAATAAGAGTCAGGGAGTTATCTTGACGTGTTTTAACCAGAAACATGGCTAGTTCTCCGGCCGATCTCGGCTACACGTTGGTACCCTTGGTAAAGCATATGACGACCTTGTTACCTCGTGAAGACGTCAGTCCCCAGTTGGTCCAACTGGCCAGTTTGTTTACCATTCTCAGCGTCTCCAGACGTGCGCCTTGACTCGAACCGAAAGTAACGGCAGCTCCTGGTGTTGTTTTCAAGATAAGACGTTCCTTAAAGGAATGTCAATAAAAGAGCTTTTTCAGCTGTTGAAGATTACTTATAACTTGGCATGTTATAAGTCTTTAACTGAATGACGTGGTCATTAGCGTGTTGACCAGACGATCATCAGTTCTTTGGGGAACCTCATGGCATTGAGGTCCTCAGCAAAACTCCAAGGAAAACAGGAAATCAGAGCTCTTTTAAGGCTAACTTGACCTAGAAAGACGTAGCTCTTTCTGATTCGGTCTGTGTGAGCCAGAAGCAGCATGCGGTGACATCCCAGAGTGTGTCAGGAGGTTCAGAGATTAGTTAATGTCAGAAATCTTAAAGGGTTAGTTTAAGACGCCAGTATATATGATAAAAGCTGATTACAACTGTCTTAACTTCATTAACAACACTGTTGATCTGTTGGTTTGATTAAGACAACGTCATCACAGCATCACATATGGGACCTATTAATGATAAAAGCAAAAACAGATATTATTCAATCTTGATATTTAAGTAGGGCAAAAACAAAACTCTCTTATGAGGAGATTGATGTCCTGAGCTCAAACTAAAATGAGATAAACAGTGTCACTGAATCTTCACTGCAGGTTTGAGAAGAAAAATGAATAATGATCAACATTTTGAAATAGCATTGGATTTCCAACTTGAATTAAACAGTTTGAATTAACCAGTCTTTGACTATCAAACATGCTTATACAAGTAACACAAGGTTATTCATTAACACAAAAATAGAGGAATAAGAGAGTCTCTTATGACTTATTGTGTTTTGATTCAAAATAATGTAATAAAATAGTGTTAATGTCTTTTTTCTGAGAGTATCAGTGAAAAGGTGTCACTGGGACATATCAAAGAGACGAAGGTGTATTAGGGAACCCCGTCTGGTTCACTACACCAACAACAACATTTATGAAGAGTTTCAATCTGGATTTCGCTCCCACCATAGCACCGAAACAGCTCTAGTAAAAATCACTAACGACCTTCTTCTTGCTGCTGACTCTGGTCTTCTGTCCATCCTCATTCTTCTTGATCTAAGTTCTGCCTTCAACACCATCTGTCATTCTATCCTCCTCAACACACTAACCTCCATTGACATCTCAGGTACCCCGTTAGACTGGTTCAACTCCTATCTCTCTGACCGCACTCAATTCATCCAGCTTAAATCTTCCGTTCCCAGTCTTCCCCTGTCTCCACGGGTGTCCCCCAAGGCTCTGTCCTCGAAACCCTCCTCTTCATCAGCAGACCAGAAAGTTCATTCTCAACTCCTCCTCTTCATCATTTACCTCCTTCCTCTAGGTCACATCTTCCGCAAATACGGCGTCCATTTCCACTGTTATGCTGATGACACACAGCTCTAACTGTCATCAAAACCTGACTCCACCCACCCACCCTCCATCCTCACCGACTGTCTCAATGAGCTAAATCACCGGTTTTCTAACAATTTCCTTCAACTAAATAGTAACAAAACAGAAATCATTCTCTTCGGTACCAAAAACTCTATTTCAAAATCAGAACATCTTCTCGTCCCCCTTAACAACTCTCATTTTGCAAGTCCCATTTTGCTCCACGATGGGAGACAAAAACAAGAAAACAGTATTGTGCATGCTGACTCATTGTTCACACAATAAAATACTACAACCTCACTACAGGCATTTTGTGCATACTCAAACCCATTGTAGACCTATCATTGTCTATAATGTATAACATGGAGCTCAAAGTGTCCCTAATATGCTCATACAAACCACGTAAAGAGCTCTGCAAAAAATACAGGATGGGTGATTTTTTTAACAAGGTAGTGAGACTGTCTTCCAGCATGAAGGCAGCCTTAGTTTTAAGTTTTATTAAAAATCAAAATATTTATAAAGTTAAAAAGAAAAACTGGTTTGTGATTTTTTTACACAAGGAACTCAGCAATGAGACAAAAATGGTACAAGAGGATTAAATGATTAAACAAGATTAAAATTAGATAAATTGAGTTCCTACCCGTGTTGTTGGCATCAATCAGAGCGTTGTTGATGTCATCACTGGTGGCGTTGGTGTCTCCATAAGTCTCTTGCCACTCATCCAGCTGCTTTTTAATGGGACGCAGTTGGTCAATGACACTGCTGACTGTGCTGTTTGCTACACCTGTGACCTGTTTCACTTCATCAATATCCTGACTCACATCTGCTCAGGGTGACAGAACAAATACAAAGCATCATCATCAGACATTGTTCAGCTTTTTTTTTTAAACTCAAAGATCTGTAAAAGTTCACAAATAATTGAATGATACTGTCTTTTAAAAAAATTCCAGTTTTAAAGTTCATACACTAAAACATTGATGCACTGCAGTGTTCAATCACAGTGCAGTTTATGCTAACGAGGTGACAATTAATGCTGCCATCTTGGCAGGTGCTCTGTGAGCACCCTAATGCCCCTTTTCCACTTGCTGGCACGTGTCGGTTATTGCATAATATATGCGTGCCAGCAGTGGCGTAACTTCCTGAAGGACTGGTGTGGACATGTCCCCACCAATGTTGACCTGTATGGGACAGTCCCCACCAATATTTTGTTCACGTATTTTACTTTATGTGCTATGTATATCTGAGTAAAACCCCATTCATGCCGCTAGTCAGAAAAAAAAGAAAAAAGTTCTCTCCGCTTCCCACCGTCCACGAAACCCGACAAAAAAAAATTGCAGCTGTTCTGTCCAGCCAACGAGCCTCTATGGCTCTGATTTAGTTCATACGCATGCATGCATGCGTAGTTTGCACGAAGCCCATGACACGCAGAGGAGCCATGTGATCACCCTACACAGATAAGAAACGACCAAAAAGTAAGTCATTAAATTGTTTTGGTGCACAGTACTCATGGTATTATTGTGTGTTTACACAATTTACAGTGTGCATGCATTTCCTGAACTTAAGTAAATCATTTTGATGACATTTTGCGTGTAATATGTGCGCTACTTCAGGAGGAGCAAAAACTGCGTTTGTTTATGTGTGAACATTGCGAGCGAAGTTAGTAAACCAGCCACTAGGGAGCACAAGCCAGTGTATCTCTTGTGCCGGTCCCAAGCCCGGGTAAATGGTGAGAGTTGTGTCAGGAATGGCATCCGATGTAAAACACTTGCCAAAACCATAATGCGAGTTCATCAAAGTGAAACCATACCGGATCGGTCGAGGCCCGGGTTAACAACGTCCGCCACCGGTGCTGTTGACAAACAGGGTGCCGGCGGAAATTGTACTACTGTTAGTCGAAGACCCCGAGGAGGGAAACGTGTCAGGAGACAGAGGGAGAGGAGGAAAGTGAAGAATGTAGGACTGAGGGTTGCAACTCTAAATGTGGGGACAATGACAGGCAAAGGTAGAGAGCTGGCTGACATGATGCAGAGAAGAAAGGTAGATGTTTTATGTGTCCAAGAGACCAAGTGGAAGGGCAGCAAGGCTCGCAGTATTGGAGCAGGGTTCAAACTGTTTTACCATGGTGTGGATAGAAAGAGAAATGGAGTAGGGGTGGTCCTGAAGGAGGAGTTGGCAAAGAATGTAGTAGAGGTGAAGAGAGTGTCAGATAGGGTGATGTGTCTGAAGGTAGAAGTAGAAGGTCTGATGCTAAACATAGTCAGTGGTTATGCTCCACAGGTTGGATGTGATGGGGAGGAGAAAGATAAATTTTGGAAAGATTTGGATGAAGTGATAGAGAGTATTCCCAGGGAGGAAAGAGTGGTGATTGGAGCAGACCTGAATGGACATGTTGGTGAAGGAAACAGAGGATGAGGAAGTGATGGGTAGGTTTGGTGTCAAGGAAAGAAACCAGGAAGGACAGATGCTGGTGGATTTTGCCAAGAGGGAGGAACATAGAGTGACCTAAAAGAGTGGAGGAAGGAGTACAGTACACAGGTTGACTACATTCTGTGTAGAAGCGGAAACCTGAGGGAGATTGGAGACTGTAAGGTTGTGGCAGGGGAGAGCGTGGCCAGACAGCATCGGATGGTTGTGTGTAGAATGACTGTTGTTGTGAAGAAGAGAAAAAGAGTAAAATCAGAGAAGAAGACCAAATGGTGGAAGATGAAGAAGGAAGAATGTTGTGAGAAATTCAGAGACGAGCTGTTAAAGGCTCTGGGTGGTAAGAAAGAGCTTCCAAGTGACTGGGCTACTACAGCAACAGTAATTAGAGAGACAGGTAGGAAGGTACTTGGTGTGTCATCTGGACAGAGAATGGATGATAAGGAAACCTGGTGGTGGAATAGTGAAGTGCAGGACGCCATTCAAAGAAAGAGATTAGCCAAGAAGAAATATGACAGTGAGAGGACTGAAGAGAGGAGACAGGAATATAAGGAGATGGGACATAGAGCAAAGAGGGAAGTAGCTAAGGCAAAGCAGAGGGCGTACAATGAGTTATATGGGAGACTGGACACTAAAGAGGGCGAGAAGGACTTGTACCGATTGGCAAGACAGAGGGATCAGGCTGGAAAGGATGTGCAGCAGGTTAGGCTTATTAAAGATGGGAATGGGAATGTTCTAACAAGTGAGGAGAGTGTGATGGGAAGATGGAAGGATTACTTTGAGGAGCTAATGAATGAAGAGAATGAAAGAGAAAGAAGAGTGGAGGTAATAGAAACTGTGGACCAGGAAGTGGGAAAGATTAGTGAGGGTGAAGTCCGGAAAGCTCTGAAAAGAATGAAGAAGGGGAAGGCAGTAGGACCTGATGACATACCAGTGGAGGTTTGGAAATGTCTTGGAGAGATGGCAGTGAGGTTTTTGACTCAAATATTTAATGGAATATTTGAGGGTGAGAAAATGCCTGAAGAATGGAGAAGAAGTGTGCTGGTTCCCATTTTTAAGAACAAGGGTGATGTACAGAGTTGTAGCAACTACAGGGGAATTAAGTTGTTGAGTCACACGATGAAGATCTGGGAGAGAATTGTGGAAGGAAGGCTTAGACAAGAGGTGACTATCTGTGAGCAGCAGTATGGTTTCATGCCAAGAAAGAGCACCACAGATGCATCTTTGATTTGAGGATGTTGATTGAGAAGTAGAGACAGAGAGTCTTTATTGTCATTTGCACCGCATGTGGTACATGTGATGAAAACAATATTATGTACACAGGGTCCCAGTTACATCCAACAACAAATGCAAGAGAAAAACAGAAATAACATCTAGGATTAACTAAGAAAAAAAACATCAACTAGTAATACACTAAGCCCTAATGTAATAGAAAGACATCATTATAAACAGCAGCACAAACACGAGTCTGTATGAGCAGATGGTCACAAATGAACACAGCAACAAGAAAACAGATCAGCATCAGCATGATGTGATACTTTGCAGTGATTATTCTGGTTAGATATTCATGAGTCTAACAGCCTCAGGGTAGAAGCTGTTCCTCAGTCTAGTGGTTCTACATTTGATGCTCCTCAACCTCCGTCCTGAGGGGAGTGGGGCAAAGAGTGAGTGTGCTGGGTGAGTGGGGTCTTTCATGATGCAGGTGGCTCTTTTCCTGCATCTGGAGGTGTAAATGTCTGTGATGGTGGGGAGACTGACTCCAACAGACTTCTGTGCAGCCTTCACCACTCTCTGTAGAGCTTTCCTCTCTGCAACTGTGCAGCCTCCATGCCACACGTTGATGCTGGAGCACAGGATGCTCTCCACTGCACACCTGTAGAAGGAGGTGAGGACTGGGCTGCTCAGACCAGCTCGTCTCAGCCGTCTGAGGAAGTAGAGTCTCTGATGACCTTTCTTGATCAGGCTGGTGGTGTTGTTGCTCCAGCTGAGGTTATCATTCAAGTGTACACCCAAGTATTTGTAGCTGGAGACCACTTCCACTGCAGATCCACTTATGTTCAGTGGGGTGTGGGTGTGTTTGTTCCTTCTGAAGTCCACAATCATCTCCTTTGTCTTCTTCACATTCATGTGAAGGTTATTCTCTTTGCACCAGCTCTCCAGGTGTTCCACCTCCTGTCTGTAGCTGGACTCATCATTGTTTGTGATGCATCCCACCACCGCTGTATCATCTGCAAACTTAACAATATGACAGCCTGGATGTGTGGCTGTACAATCATATGTGAGCAGAGTGAACAGAAGAGGGCTCAGCACACATCCTTGAGGAGAGCCAGTGCTGAGGGTTATGGTGGAGGAGGAGAAGTTGTGGATCTTCACGGACTGTGGTCTGTTTGTTAAGAAGTCTAGTACCCAGTTACAAATGGAGGGGCTTAGTCCAAGTGTGGATAGTTTGTCTATCAGAGTTTGGGGGATCATGGTGTTGAAGGCAGATGTGAAGTCCACAAAGAGCATACGCACGTATGAGTCCTTCTGATCCAGGTGGGTGAGAGCAGTGTGGACCACAGAGGAGATGGCGTCCTCTGTTGATCGGTTCTCGCGGTATGCATACTGATGAGGGTCCTCGTTGATGTTGACGGTTGTCTTGATGTGGGACATGACCAGTTTCTCAAAACATTTTGCGACTATCGGGGTGAGGGCCACGGCCGATAGTCATTCAGACCAGTCACTATGGAGCTCTTTGGAACTGGGATGATGGTGGCGGTCTTCAGGCAGGTGGGAACTGACTCTAGTGCAAGTGAGGTGGTGAAGATGTCAGCCAGCACCCCACAGAGCTGGTCCGCACATTCCTTCAGAACTTTCCCCAGAATGTTGTCCGGTCCGGTTGCTTTATGAGGGTTGATCCTTCTGAGACTGCCTCTCACTTCTGCTGCGGTCACATTGAGATGCTCTTCATCTGGTGGTGAGGTGAGTCTGGTGCTGGCTGGTCTGTTTGGGTCTTCAAAACGTGCATAAAACTTATTGAGGGCATCAGGCAGAGATGTGTCTTTGGGGCATTGTTTGCTCTTACCCTTGTAATCTGTTATGCATTTGATGCCCTTCCACATGCTCCGTGGGTCTTGTGAGGTGAACTAACCCTCGATTCTCTGTGCATATGTGGCCTTGGCCTTCTTAATGCCAGCAACTAGCTCTTTCCTGCTCTTTCTCAGCTCCTCTGTGTCTCCAGACTTGAAGGCAGTGTTCCTGGCTGCCAGCAGGGTGCAGACCTCTTTATTTAACCAAGGTTTTGTGTTGGGGTAAAATTTAACATATTTTTTTATGGATACATTTTCATAGCATATGCTAATATAACCCAACACTGATGAAGCATATAAGTCTAGGTTCACTGAGTTTCCATCAGCTGCTACCTCCCTGAAAACAGACCAGTTTGTATTTTCAAAACAGTCTCTCAGCATGGGGGTGCTATCTTGGAGCCAAACTTTTATCTCTCTTTGTTCCGGCTAAGAACGTCTGAGTGGAGGAAGCTGTGCTGGGACCAAGAGCAAATAGGAGTGGTCAGAAGCCCTGAGCGGTGGGCGTGGCTTCGCCGTGTACGTCCCCTTCACATTCGTATAGACTTGGTCAAGCGTTTTATTTCCTCTTGTTGCTATGGAAATGTGCTGATTGAGGGTTGGGAGGGAGACCTGTAAATTCACGTGATTGAAGTCACCTAAAACAACGAAGAGCGCCTCTGGATATTTACACTGTAACGAGCTGAGTAAGTCATGCATTTCTCCCAGGGCGACATTAGCATTAGCATCAGGGGCTATGTAAATAACAGTGATAAGGATCACTGAGAACTCACGGGGGAGATAGTGGGGTCTACACCTTATTGTGATAAGTTCCACAGCAACTGAGCAGAGGCTTTTAATAACAGCACAGTTTGAGCACCAATCTTTGTGCACGTAAACACAAACCCCGCCGCCTCGTGTTTTTCCCGTAGTCTCGGTGCACCGGTCCGTTCTGAAAAAGAGTCTGTCATCCAGCTCATATACAGAGTCCGGTGTATCCTTACAAATCCACGTTTCCGTGAGGCAGAGCACAGAACACCTCTTCATTTCCTCCGACGCTGTTACTCTCAGACGAAACAGATCCATTTTGTTGTCCAGCGAGCGTACGTTAGACAAAAAAAGAGCCGGCATCGGGGGTCTCCCGGTTTTAGCATCTACCTTTGGTCTTTCCATAATTCCTGCTCGACAGCCCCGCTTCTGAACTCGGGAGCACCGCTTCCTTTTCTTTCCCCTGGAGTGTGAACCGGAGCGCATCTGCTTCCAGAAAGATGTCCTTAAAAGCCCAATTCTGCCGAGCTCTGATTTGAGTTCGTTGCTAATATCAGTTGTGCCCTGTGGTAAATCCGCTCCGATTCTTAACAGTTCAGTTCGGCTATACTTCACCCGCAAAAAACGCGCAGAATCAGGTACAAAAACACTATTAAAATTACTAAAAGCTAGGGATGAACCAGGAGCCCGTGAAGCTGCAGCCGGTCTGAGCGCGGTCATCTTATGGTGCATTCAGACCTAACAGCGTTTCAACGGCAGGAGCGTCCAGTTTACATGTAAAGTCAATGGGGGACGCGCTTCCAGCCACGTCTTGGCGTCGGGCGTCACGTCGCGTGCGTGTTGAGCGTGCTGGAAAGCGTTTTCCGTGCACGTGAACCGGCTTCAGCCTCCAAACCATGCATTCACCATGCTGAAGATTTTGCCATTCAAACTTTCAGTCGCCGCTCAACTCTTCCTGATTGGTTGGTGTGTCAACCAATCAGGGAGAGTCGAGGGAGAAGAGAGGGGGTCAGGGGGAGAGTCCCTATGTGACGCGGAAACCAGTGACGTGGAAATGATTGCGCAACTATGTGACGTATTGTTTGTGGGACACAGAAAAAACCTGCGGAGTCATGGACTATGGAAGAGTCAAAGTCAAAGTCAAAGTCAACTTTATTGTCAGATCTGCAATATGTACAGTGCAGGACATACACAGGACCGAAATTGCGTTTCTCTCAGTCCCTCGGTGCAACAGTAAACATCTAAACATTGAAACACTGAAACATATAATAATAGACATAAGCATAAAATAGTAAAACTAACACTGTCCTGAGTTTTTTGCATAGTGGTATAAGAGTATGAAAATTTACACCAACTCTAAAACTAAAACATTAAACATTTAATGAACATAATATTGTCCTGAGTTTTTGCATACTAGTATAAAAAAAGAGTATAAAAAGTATAACTAAAATAAACTAAAGGTTTCTAGCATTGACATTTGCAAAGTGGCAAAGCAGCGTATGAGTCAATGTACACAGTATATGTATGAGGTAGTAGTTGATTAGAGTAGAGAAACTCATTGTAGCTGTGTGTTCGCAACAATTCCTTCACGACCAGTCAAGTCTGCTCCACAGAGACAGAGATAAAAAGCTCCTCGCCTGGCGGAGTGAGTGAAGACTCTGTATACCGGTAAGCTCCTCCCACACACCCCGCAGCAGTTTCGCTTCTGGCATTCAGGTCCAAGTAGGTCTGGACACCAAGTGCGTCCACTTGCGTGCGTGACAAGCTTTTTGGAAGTTGAAACGCTGTTCGGTCTGAATGTACCATTAGGATACAGAGAGGGTCAGAAAGAACTCCATTGTGTGTTTGTGGATTTAGAAAAAGCATATGACAGGGTGCCAAGAGAGGAGGTGTGGTATTGCATGATGAAATCTGGAGTGGCAGAAAAGTATGTTAGACTGGTACAGGACATGTATGAGGACAGCAGGACAGTGGTGAGATGTGCTGTAGGAGTGACAGATAGCTTCAAGGTGGAGGTGGGAGTGCATCAAGGATCGGCTCTGAGCCCCTTCTTGTTTGCTCTGGTGATGGACCGACTAACAGATGAGGTCAGGCAGGAATCCCCATGGACTATGATGTTTGCAGATGACATTGTGATATGTGGTGAGAACAGGTGGAAGAGAACTTGGAGAGGTGGAGGTATTCACTTGAAAGAAGAGGAATGAAAGTCAGCCGTAGTAAGACAGAGTACATGTGTGTGAATGAGAGGGAGGCCAGTGGAACAGTGAGGCTACAAGGAGCAGAGGTCACAAAGGTGCAGAACTTCAAGTACTTGGGGTCCACTGTCCAGGAAAATGGGGAATGTGGTAAAGAGGTGAAGAAGAGAGTCCAGGCAGGATGGAGTGGATGGAGAAAAGTTTCAGGAGTGATTTGTGACAAAAAGGTGTCAGCAAAGGTCAAAGGAAAAGTTTACAAGACAGTGGTGAGACCAGCTATGTTGTATGGTCTGGAGACAGAGACATGGACAAAAAGACAGGAGAAAGAACTGGAAGTGGCAGAAATGAAGATGCTGAGGTTCTCCTTAGGAGTGACAAGGATGGATAAGATCAGGAATGAGATCATCAGAGGTACAGCACATGTTGAACAACTGGGAGATAAAGTTAGAGAGGACACACTGAGATGGTTTGGACATGTCCAGAGGAGGGACAGTGGGTATATTGGTAGAAGGATGTTAGAAATGCAGCTGCCAGGAAAAAGACAAAGAGGAGATATATGGATGCAGTTAGAGAGGACATGGAGGTAGCTGGAGTGAGGACAGAGGATGCAGAGGACAGAGTGAGGTGGAGGAGGATGACTCGCTGTGGCGACCCCTGAAAAGGGAAAAGCCGAAAGAAGAAGAAGAAGTGCGAGCGAAGTTAGTCCGAGCTTTGTGAATTTAATTTAAACAGTATAATCATCCTGCTGCCTGCTGCAGAGGAGGGATGGATGGAGGACGAGTTGAAGAAGTGGCTGCAGATTACTTCTAGTAGCATATTTAGCTAATCTACTTGCATCTCATGGTGAATCAATGAACAAGCTGAAAACAATCTGAAAAGCTCTGAAACAGGTGGAGCACAATCTTATTTATCTTGAAGCAGACACAGAGCTAAAACCTTAAAGTCCTCCATCACTGAGTCTGGCTGTTAGTTTCAACATCAGGTGTAAGGTTGTTCATGCTGCAGGGCAAGACAGGTCATGCTGCCATGCTGCTGCAATACTGTACTGTGAAATATATGCTGATAATTGTTTTATTTTTATTAATTACTTTAATAAAATTTGTAATGATAGTGTGCACCTACTATTTTTAGTTTGGAGCAAGCCTGGATAGATTGTTGTACTCAGTGCAGCTCCTAAAGATTAAATGTCCTCTAAATAGCTTCATTTCATTTATAGAGTTTCTATCGGCCAAATTGTGACATCAGATGTTTAGAAGATTCGTCTCAATGGACAAAGTGGATTCAACCTGCAGGTGAGTAAATGTTGTAACTTATAATGTATTAATTATTGGGGGAATGGTGCCGCAGATGTCAGAGAAGGTGGGCCTGTGATTGGAAAGTCTCGGGTTCAACTCCTGGTACTGTGGGTGGAAAATGTGAAACACCCACACCTGCCTCCACCCTCATTTGCCCCAGTCCAGGCCCTTGAGCAAGGCCCTTAACCTCCACCATCTGCTCCCTAAACAGGTCTCTCTTAAAAATGAGTTCTCGTGACTCAGTGAGACTACTCACATTCCACTCCTGTTTGGTATCAGTCAGACACCATTGCACGACTACAACTGGTCCAAAACGCATCAGCCCCATTTTTAACCAGTACAGGCAAAAGAGAGCACATTACACCAGTCTTGGCCTCCCTGCACTGGCTACTGGTTCATCTTCGAATCCAGTTCAAAATTCTCCTGTATGTCTACAAATCGCTGAACAGTCCCCGCCCCCATCTCTGTTTTATGAAGTCAGCGGACCAGTTACTTCTCACAGTTCCACTCGTCTTAAGTGCAGAGGTGACAGGACCTTCTCTGTAGCAGGTCCAAGACTCTAGAACGAGTTACCTCTGCTCGTCAGACAGACCCCCTCCCTCTCGGTTTTCAAATCCCATTTAAAGACCCATTACTATTCAGTAGCTTTCAACACCAGATGATCTGTGTTTGAACCTGTTTGCTTCACACAGGTTGGTCGTTATATTTATTATCTGCAACGTTTTAATGTCTAAATTCTGTTTTTTTTTTTACTTCATTGTGTGTGTTGCCTGTTGTTTGTTTGTTTGTACAGCACTTTGGTTGGCCTTGTCGCTATTTTAAGTGCTCTATAAATAAAATGGCATGGTATGGGTATCTGTATAAATAATGGGTAAATGAAAAAAGAAATTAAATTATGTGACAGATATTGTACATTTATTCTTCCAGGTTCAGCTGACAGTGACGTGCATAGAGCTGCAGAGCTGCACGCTGGTTAACTGGACACCAACAGAACATCTGGAGTTGGACATTTCTTTTGACAAAGGACTTTACAGATACACAGATGAAACTCCTCCAGAATTTTTACTTTTCAAACATGTTTCCAGCATTGGTAGATGAATTTGTTGCAAAGAAGTTGCAACGCTGCCACAAACACTGCATTTTAAAGATATTTGGTAAGTATAACACAACACATCAAGAGCACTGTATGAAGCTAGGGAGAAAATAACAATCTTAATTGTTGTTGTTTTTTACAAACCAGATTCCAAAAAAGTTGGGACACTAAACAAATTGTGAATAAAAACTGAATGCAATGATGTGGAGGTGCCAACATCTAATATTTTATTCAGAATAGAACACAAATCACAGATCAAAAGTTTAAACTGAGAGAATGTATCATTTTAAGGGAAAAATATGTTGTTTCAAAATTTCATGGTGTCAACAAATCCCAAAAAAGTTGGGACAAGTCCATTTTTACCACTGTGTGGCATCCCCCCTTCTTCTTACAACACTCAACAGACGTCTGGGGACAGAGGAGACCAGTTTCTCAAGTTTAGAAATAGGAATGCTCTACATTCATGTCTAATACAGGCCTCTAACTGTTCAATCGTCTTGGGCCTTCTTTGTTGCACCTTCCTCTTTATGATGCACCAAATGTTCTCTATAGGTGAAAGATCTGGACTGCAGGCTGGACATTTCAGTACCGGATCCTTCTCCTACGTAGCCATGATGTTGTGATTGCTGCAGAATGTGGTCTGGCATTATCTTGTTGAAAAATGCAGGGTCTTCCCTGAAAGAGATGACGTCTAGATGGAGCATATGTTGTTCTAGAACCTGAACATAGTTCTCTGCATTAATGGTGCCTTTCCAGACATGCAAGCTGCCCATGCCACAAGCGCTCATGCAACCCCATACCATCAGTGATGCAGGCTTCTGAACGGAGCGTTGATAACAACTTGGGCTATCCTTGTCCTCTCTGGTCCGGATGACATGGCGTCCCAGTGTTCCATAAAGAACTTCAAATCGTGACTCATCTGACCACAGAACAGTCTTCCATTTTGCCACACTCCATTTTAAATGACCCCTGGCCCAGTGCAAACATCTGAGCTTGTGGAGCTTGCTTAGAAATGGCTTCCTCTTTGCACTGTAGAGTTTCAGCTGGCAACGGCGGATGGCACGGTGGATTGTGTTCACTGACAATGCTTTCTGGAAGTATTCCTGAGCCCATTCTGTTATTTCCTTGACAGTGGCATTCCTGTTTGAGGTGCAGTGACGTTTAAGGGCCCGGAGATCACGAGCCTCCAGTAGAGTTTTACAGCCTTGACCCTTACGCACAGAGATTGTTCCAGATTCTCTGAATCGTTTGATGGCGTTATGCACGGTTGATGATGATAACTTTGGTCTTTGCTATTTTACGCTGGGTAACACCATTCTGGTATTACTGCACTATCTTTCTGTGCAACAATGGTGGAATTGGTGATCCTCTTACCATCTTGGCTTCTGAGAGACACTGACAATCTGAGAAGCTCTTTTTATACCCAATCATGTTGTCAATTGACCTAATTAGTGTTAATTGGTCTTCCAGATGTTCGTTATATGCTCAAGTTCCTTTTTCCAGCCACTTATTACTACTTGTCCCAACTTTTTGGGATTTGTTGACACTGAAATTTTGAATCAACATATTTTTCCTTTAAAATTTTACATTTACTCAGATTAAATTTTTGATCTGTCATTTACAGTCATTTACGTTCTATTACGAATAAAATATTGACATTTGTCATCTCCACATCATTGCATTCAGTTTTTATTCACAATTTGTTTAGTGTCCCAACTTTTTTGGAATTCGGTTTGTAGTAATATTTTCATTCATTCATTCAACCTTTATCTTTATTATCTTGTAATGCACTTTGGACAATGCAAGTTGTTGCTGGAAGGTCCTATTTAAATAAAGTTTATTATTGTTATTCCTGTTAACAATGTCTTGCTGTATTGTGCCTTCTTCCAAAGACTATTTGTATAAAACTTGTGTGCTGATGAAATGAAAATGAAGGTGTTAATAACAGTGTACAGGTAGTCCCCGACTTACGAGCAAGTTCCGTTCCTCCGAGGCGCTAGTAAAGCGAAAATTCGTAACTTGGAACGGCCGCCATGTGTCTCGTAAGTCCGGAATTTCGCTCGTAAGTTGGAACGGTTTTGCTAGCGCGACTACAAACACTCGTTTTTCATCGAAAAACTGCTTACGAGTGCATAAAAATGATCGGAAACGTGTGTCCACATGTTTAGCTAACGAACTGTGGTGAAAAAACACAGAAAAACTCTGTATTTTTTGCGTTTTTTCCAAAAATTCGCCAGCTCGTAAGTCCGGAACCTCGTAGGTCAGAGCGCTCGTAAGTCGGGGACTACCTGTACAATGATCTGACAGGATAAATGCTAACTCAGGGTGTCATACAGCTGTTAAACTGCTACTCAGTGTCATACAGCTGTTAAACTGCTACTCAGGGTGTCATACAGCTGTTACACTGCTAGTAAGGGTGTCATACAGCTGTTAAACTGCTACTCAGTGTCATACAACTGTTACATTGCTGGTAAGGGTGTCATACAGCTGTTACACTGCTGGTAAGGGTGTCATACAACTGTTGAACTGCTAGTAATAGAATAGAATATAATAGAATATAATAGAATATATCTTTATTGGCATATTTGCACCAAGGTACAAAGTTTTGCAATTGGCACACGCACCATCCGAAGAGGGACGTACGCACGGAAGCCGCAGCAGTATAAAACCGCGTTGCCAGCAATCAGATATGGAAAAAGGAACACACAGTCGGATAATCATTGGTATTCAAAAAAGAATCTATCACATTTTGTCTTAGGACACTCTATGATAAAGTCGAAAAAACTCTACCAGCTTCAGCACGGATAAAGACAAAGACATGTTGCATTTGATGGCAAGCAGGGAGATAGTCCGTGAGTAATCATTTCAGATAAGCACAGTCTGCAGATGGCCTCAGCTCGGCTCCATCTGAATGCACACAGAGACCTCTGGGGGGAGGGGGGGCAGCGACAGTTTTCAACAGCTTTCGACTCCAGGAGAAGTTTACAGTCAGCCTCTTTTCAAGGTTGCTCTGAGTCCCGATTAGATTAGTTGCTTTATTTATTTTCAGGCCAGGCTACAGTGTACTTTGACTGCAGCCTTGAAGTCCAGGTGCTGTCTAGGTCCAAATCTCCGAATCATGTGAGGTTCCGAGCTACAAATCCCCATCTGTGTCCTGATGAAGCCCGGTCGGCTGTAAACGAGTCCCAAAACGCACTGCAGGTCTACGGCTGTCCAGCACTGCTCCCATCGTGCGATTCAGCTTGTACAACAGCTGGGTCGTTGAGGTCATAGCCCGGATCAAAGAATCTTGTTGAGTAGGAAGTTTCGCCAGCGCGTTGATCGCCACGACAGTCTCCCTCAGCTTCCAGTAGCAGAAACCTCCGCCAATGCCAAAAAGCAGAGCAGCTGCCACCAATATTCCAATAATCCACAAATCTTCCACGTCTTCGACAGAACGAACGGTCAGACACATTAACTTCCACTCGCCCCACAAGTCCATAATGTAGCCCACCGCATGCGTGTCGAGGGGGCACGCCGGTTCTCCTGGTCCGGAATGTTCGTGGAAAAAATGTTATCGATAGAGGAAACAGCCCACGCAATTAAATCCAAGGGTGTCATACAACTGTTATTGTTATTATGACATACACAATTGAAAAAAGTACCGGTACTTTGTCCAAAAAAGCAGATGCAGCATTTTCGATTTCCGTCCCCACCAACTTTCAACACAAATTTACTCCCTTGCGTGCCAGAAACGAGCTGGACGCATTTTCCACCTGACTTATGAGCCGCGCTGCACCCGAATTCTGGACGCTTTTCTTGGCAGGGTCGAAGCTGCTATAAGCGAGCCGTCCTTCACGTCATAAGCCAGGGGGAGGAGTCTGTGTGGACTGGAGTTGCCTGCCACCGAAGCGAGCAGCGAACACGGAAGGACTTTACAAGATTAACATGGTAAAAACAATTGTTTGTTTTTAAAATTATAGCAAAGATGTGTCTTAAGCTGAACTTTTCCATAATAATTTCACGTAATGCTCAAAACTGCAGGATTTTAAAAAGTAGGTTCGCCACGAGCACGCGCGCGGGCGGCTTTATTTCTTTTAAATGTAGCTCAATGAACGCTTAAAAAAAAAAATCATAGCTGACTTTATACCACGAGGGTTCCTGAGCTTAACCGTTCCTTAATAAATTCACGTAGTGGTCAAATCAGCTGGATTTAACAAAGTAGGTCATCACGTGCACGCGAGCGGGTGAGGTCGGCTTTATTTCATTAAAATGTAGCTAAATAAACATTTAAAAAATATATTTCATAGCTGACTTTATACCACGAGGGTTCCTAAGCGGAACTGTTCCTTAATCAATTCACATAGTGGTCAAATCTGCTTGATTTAAATTGATTGATTAAATTGATTTATTATGGGCAGCACGGTGGCACAACTGGTAGAGCTGCTGCCTCTCAGCGAGAAGGTTGCCGGTTCAAATCCCGGTCCGGGGCCTTTCTGGGTGGAGTTTGCATGTTCTCCCCGTGCATGCGTGGGTTTCCTCCGGGTACTCCGGTTTCCTCCCACAGACCAAAAAACATGCTTGTTAGGCTGATTGGTGACTCTAAATTGACCCTAGGTGTGAGTGTGAGAGTGGATGGTTGTTTGGTGTGAGTGAGACAGGTCCCTCTTGTAAATGAGTCCCAGTGACTCAACGAGGCTAGCCTGTATAAATAAAGGTTGAATGAATGAATGAATGAATGATTCGCTTTGACTTCTTCCAAACCTGTCACGTGCGCTACGAAAATAACTATAAAAAATCGAATTTTAATTCAAATAACTCCAACAGGTTAAAGTTTGTACATGAACATCTTGTAATTACATTCTGTTAGTAAAAAAAAATAATCTGCGGTGTGGTTTTTGATGTATTAGCTGTTATATGCCAAAAAATAAAAGAGAAATAAAATAGCTAGCCTCCATCCTTTTGTCTATAAAAAAAATCAAATTTTAATTCAAATAACTCCAACAGGTTAAAGTTTGTACATGAACATCTTGTGATTACATTCTGTAAGTTTGAAAAAAATCTGCGGTGTGGTTTTTGATTTATTAGCTGTTATATGCCACACAAAAAAAAGAGAAAAAAAAAAAGCTAGCCTCCATCCATTTGTCTATAAAAATTTGAATTTGAATTTATTACTTGAATACAGTATCTAGACAAAATTAAACATGTTTTTCTTCTTTTACAGTGACAAGAAAGGAGTCACCAGAATTGAACAACTTGTGTCTTTTGGATGAAAACCGTGAGACAACAGGGGAAAAAAAGCATTTAGGTGGATGCAGTATTTTTATTTTTGTGCTTTTTTTACTTTTTACTTTTCCTAATAAACTTTTTTTTTCTTAAGTGGTGTCATTGAACAATAATTTCCTAAACATATTTTACAATGTTAAGTGTGTACAGTATATATACTGTATATAGTGTTTGTTTAAAAACATCCTGGAAGTTAAGAATATTTTCGATTTGTATTTGACCTTTAAAGAATCATAAAAAAAAAGATTATTAGATTTGAACAGCCCTCCATCCATCCATCCTTCCTTCCTTCCTTCCTGATGTCGGGTCGTGAGTGCAGCAGCGTTTCCCGGGATGCACAGAGGTCAACATCAACCTGATGAAGCTGTTCTTGGATGCCCATAAGGAGTTTCCTGATCAACAAAGAGTTAATTATTAATACTTAGTTTTTACATTTAAAGAAACAAGTTTTTTATGTGTAAGGGACCGTTTAAACCAAATTATCCATTTGCATTTGACTTTGAATTATCCCTAACAAAATATTACGTTTAAATTTAATACAATAATAAATTTTAATATTACAGGGCCAATTAAAACCCAATTAATTCCTAATCTGTAGCTTACTGTAAAAATAGTTTCACTGATCACAGGAGAGTGTGAAACATCTTTATTATAAAGAAACATAAAATGGAAAACACATGGGTTTAAAACAAGTTGAAAAGGCAATAAAGTAAGATTATGACTTTGGTTTAAAAGTTAAGGCTGGGGCATAGCTGCGCGCTGGCGCAAGCGCGGCGCCCCGCTGTGTGAGCGCCGTGCGTGCGCCGCTGCACAAGCCCTTTGAACGTTCGCGCGAACGCGCCAAGCTCTTTTTTTACGACCGTGCACGTTTGCGCGGTGTCTCACAATAAACTGCCCTGGTGGCGGACTGTTTTGTATGACACACAAATGAATTAAATTCCTCTTCTTTATCGCTGATCGGGCCTTTTCTTTTGTTTTTTTGCCAAAAGTCAAGTGATCGCTTGAAGCGGTCACCATTCACTTCCTCCTCCGATGAGGAGGAATGAATGAACTTGTCACGAGTGAACTAAACTCATGTCCAACGTGGATGCGCAGGTTCTAAACATTTCCTGGTGTGCTTGTCTGCTGTGTGGGTTGAAGGACCAGCGCTCCCTGTTTTAATTTTAATTTTTAGGACTTTTTTATTAACATATAAACACAGAACAAAGCTGCACAGCCCTCTGCCTTTTCTTCTCAGACCCGACATTCTTCTCAGACCCGACCTGTCAATCAAATCAGTAGGCTGTCAGCAAATGACCAATCAGCGACCTCAATTTGTCCCGTAGCTAAACGCTCCGCCCTGCTTCTGCTCAAATGACGTCAAGTATTTGGAGTGAAAACGTTGGAGCCACACGCTGCTTCACGCTGAGCTCTGCTGCGAACCCCCCACGCACAGCACACGCGCGTGGTGCGGCGCTCGCTCGAGCGCGGAGCTTTGCCCCAGCCTTTAATTCTCAGAGGGAACTCCATTATAGCAAGTAAATAACTCAAGGGACATTACCGCCACCAGGTGATGAGACGAAGTCCTGCAGGGTGTTCTTCTTCTAATGTGTAGTGGTGTATAGTAAATAGCTTAAGGGAACACTACCGCCACCATGCGGTAAGACGAGTAGGATTCTAGACACCGCCCACAGAAGGGGTCCGTAAGTTTAATGGAAACACAACTAATGTGAGCCGATCCAAATTGAACCAAACTGATCCGATCTGCACCGAGTGAGTGGAAAAGGGGCATTAGTTTCTACCAGAATGACAGCAGACCAAAAATATCTGAGGAAAAGGCCTCAACTCAGCTAAGGAATCCAGTGTTTTGTCATTGTTGTAATTACCAGAACCCACGTTATGGCACATTAGCTCCTAAATCACTTAAAACTTGACCTTTTCAGTTTTTACCTGTCTTGCTTATTGTGTATGACACTGTAGAAAACTGTCCATACTTAAAAAGCCTTCAGTTGATCCAAAAGGCTGCTGCCAGAGTTTTAATGAGTTGCTAGAAGAGATCATATCTCTCCAGTTTTAGTTTCTCTCCAGTGGCTCCCTGTCAAATTCAGAATGGAATTCAAAATCCTACGTCTAACCTACAAAGCTCTCAACAACCTAGCTCTATCTTATATTACAGATCTTATTGTTCCATAGTTTCCTAACAGAGCAATTCACTCTCAGCCTGCAGGCTTACTGCGGTTCCTAGAGTTTCCAGAAGTAGAATGGAGGAAGATCTTTCAGTTCTCAGGCTCCTCTCTTGTGGAACCAACTTCCAGTTTCTGTCCATGAGGCTGACACATTGTCCAGTTTGAAGACTGGGATTAAGTCAAAAGTCAAAGTCAAAGTCAACTTTATTGTCAGAACTGCAATATGTACAGGACATACACAGGACCGAAATTGCGTTTCTCTCAGTCCCTCGGTGCAACAGTAACCATCTAAACACTAAACACTAAAACATTTAATAAACATAAGCATAAAATAGTAAAAAAGTGTAATACTGTCCTGAGTTTTTTCATAATAGTATAAAAGTATGAAAATTTACACCAACACTGAAACACCAAACACCCAATGAACATAAGCATAAAATGAAATAATAAAAGTGTAATACTGTCCTGAGTTTTTGCATAGTACAGTAGTATGAAAAGTATAAAAACGTAAATCTATAAAATAAACTGAAGTTTTCTAGCGTTGACATTTGCAAAGAGTGGCACAGCAGCATATAAGTTGATGTACACAGTATATGTATGAGGTAGTTGATGTTGGTATAGAGGCAAAGTGGCATATGAAGTAAGGCACATAAGGCACATTTGGCATCCTTAGATAAGGCTAGTCAGAGAGTGCTGTATATGTATCTGCAGTAGTGTAGACAAAAGTAGTGTAAATGTAAACAGTAGTAATAAATGTAAAGCAGTAGTAATAAATGTAAACAGTATTAATAAATGTAAACAGTGAATGTAAACAGTAGTATGACTATAGGCAGTAATGTAATACAAACATTAGTGCAAATATGAGAAGTAGTGCAAACTGAATGAACACATGACCGAGAGTTTAGTGAATAACCCGTTTGATGACACAGAGTCCAGTGTTAAAAACTTTGTTGTGTGGTAATGTGTGAGAAAGTTTTTTGTGTTAAGGCAGTTCAAATGGGAGGGGAGGCAGAGCAGGCAGAGTGTTTAGCATTCTGACTGCCTGATGAACAGAGCTGTCTCTCAGTCTGCTGGTTCGAGCCTGGAGACTCCTCAGTCTCCTCCCTGATGGCAGCAGTCTGAAGCAGCTGTGTAGTGGGTGTGTGGGATCACCTGCCATGCGGTGGGCTTTCCGAGTGAGGCGTTTGCTGTGTAAGTCCTGCAGTGAGGGCAAGGAGGTGCCGACGATCTTCTCAGCTGCTTTCACGATGCGCTGGAGGCTCTTGCGGCAGGATGCAGTGCATGCACCAAACCACACCGTGATGCAGCTGGTCAGGACACTTTCTATGGCACCTCTGTAGAAGGTGCACATGATGGAGGTTGAAGCTCCAGCCCTTTTCAGCTTGCGGAGAAAGTAGAGGCGCTGGTGAGCCTTCTTGGCCAGTGCTGCAGTGTTCCTGCTCCAGGACAGGTCCTTTGAGACGTGCACTCCCAGGAACTTGGTGCTGTCCACTCTCTCCACTGCGGTGCTGTTTACACTTTACTTTTTGATAAATCCTATAGTTAGGGTCGGTTTGGGTTTCCTGAGTTATCTCTTAGTTATGCTGCTATGGTCTTAGACTGCTGGAGGACAAACTGACCACACTTCTTCACTCTGCTACTGTCTTTACTTACTCTGCTCAACCTGCTTTGTATTTGTAATTATTTTTTCTATTCTTAACTTGTTTTTGTCTTTCAGGGACACCTGGACCTATATCTGGTCCGACCATTCTGTGTTCATTTGTCTCTCCTTTCTGTCCTCTCAAACCAGCCAGTCAAAGCAGATGACCACTTGTCCTGAGCCTGGTTCTGCTGGAGGTTTCTTACTTTTAAAAGGGATTTTTTTTCTTTCCACTGTTGCCACTGTGCTTGCTCAGGATGGGAGACTGCAACGAAGTGAAGAGTCGAGTCTGCTGCTTCCTTAGATAGAGAACTTTACTAATTGGCTTTTCTATGTACAATGTATGTGAATGTTCCTGTAAAGTGCACTGATAACTTTGTTGTGAATTGGCACTACAGTAGTCCCTCATTTATAGCGGGGGTTTCCGTTCTTAGTCCCCCCGCAATAAGTGAAAACACATGAAGTAGGAATAATAGTACAAGTAGTAAGTAGGGGTGCACCGATTGCAGTTTTTTGGCCGATCACCGATTTCTACAAAGTCTGACCTGCTGATTCCGATTTTGGCCGATACTGATTTTGTTTTCTAAGCAACACTGTTAGATGTTGTGAGGTCACAATGCACCTTCAAATTTCAATCTTATTTTTTTGAAAAACAGACCCTTGAACAATATTCTAGAAACAATACTAACTTGTTTTAAATGGTCACAATGTAGTGCTCTGAAATATACATGAAGTTTAGACAATTGTTGTTAAAACAAACAAACAAAATCTGTAAAATCGGTTTCTCATGCAAGCATTGGCCGATTTCCCAAAATTAAGGAAATTGGGGCTGATAAATCGGTGCACCCCTAGTAGTAAGTATTAGTTTATTTTAGTAAAGGCATTTTAAACCATTCCCACACTCTTGCAATATTCTAAACAATGTTTCTAAACTCTAAATGCTCTAAAAGATCACAGCATGTCATGATCGCTCTCTGCCACCATCTGCTCTCTGCCACCTGCCAGTGCTCTCGCCCATGCCCACTTCTCAGCTGCAGAGTGGACAAAGTAAAATGAGATTGGACATGATGCACAATGGCTGTTTGATGGATGAGCTGCATGATGGGCATGGAATTTTTATTTTAAATAATTTAGATTTAGCACCCGAGGAAACAAAATTGTGGCCAGCATTGTAAGCTACGTTTCGCAGATGCTCCCGTGTGCCCTGAAGGAAAACTATTTTTACAATTGCACTCTTTATGATTTTTGGGCTCGATTCTGTTCCCAAAGCTGGTGTTGCAGAACATGGAGACTGGTATAAATGGCCTCAAAGTAGAAGAAATCTAAAATTCCACCCTCGTCTCCTCAGTGGCCTATTGTTAATGCTAAAGCCTCGGACCGCCATGTTGGAAACGCTGATGGAGCGGCAGCCTTGACTCTCCCTCTGCCGTGCTCCAGGGAGGGGTGAGTTGCTTCAGAGGACAGACCTTCTGGCCTCAATAAGAACTGATGTTGTAGCAATAATTAAAAAGGAACTAAGGGCGGTTTTAATGGATGATTTTGACTTTATCAAGAGCAAATTATTGGCAGTCATGAACAAATTGGCGAGCATTGCCGTGAGTCTCAGTGTGGAGCTAGACCGAACTGGATCTGCTCATTTGGAAATTTAAAGCTGCCTGTCTTCCCACTCCGACAAGCTAGAAAGACTGTGTGGGACGGTTGTGGAGTTAAGGACTGAGATCGATGGGCTGAAAAAACAGTTCAAATTTGTGGAGGGACATGCCAAACGTCAAACATCAGGATTGTTGGACTTTCTGAGTCAGCAGGTGAATGCATGCCTACTACAATTGCTAACATGCTAACAGAAGTCATGAAGCTGGACAAGCTGCCGCTGGGCGACATAGTGTACCAGACACCAAGTAGAAGAAGCTTTGTTGAGAAGGTGCTATTTATAAGACTGAGCTGAATACAGCTCCTCAGACTGAGGAAGTCTTTTGGAGGAAACAAAAAAACGGTTCTACAATTTTTTTTTGTTTTTGTTTTGTTTTTTGAATGTCCAGAGGACCAGAATTAACTTTTTTTCATAGAGGTTGCTATTATACAGGTAGTTGGTAAACAGGTGCAATTTACAGTCTCAAGTGTGGTTGAACAAACTGGTTGAACAAACTGTGAAATAAGGGGCAGATATAATAAGATTTCATCTTCTTTCTGCTCCCTTCATTTTATCCTACTTGTATTCTTGTATCTGATGCTGGTGAAGATTCTCAGTCGTCCAGGACATGATGAAATCAAAAAAGGCGTTCAATACAGGATCAACTGGACTTTATTTGTTGCAACAAATAAAGTCCAGTTGATCCTGTATTGAACGCCTCTTGTATCTGATGAAACTGTCTTGTATTGTAATTAAAATGAATGAATAAACATCAATCAATCAATGAATCAATCAATCAAAGTGTACATGCTGATAATGCTGGGTGGTATGTTGTATTGGTGGGGAAGCTGTACATACTGCCGGTGATCTTGGTTTCGGTATATGCACCTAACTAGGATGACTCCACATTTTTTAGTAAGCTCCTCTCAAATATACCAAATATGTCAACACATAATCTTTTGTGACACACAAATTGTGTCTGGTGGTGACACAAACGATCCATCAAGACGCTAGTCATCTGCACTCACTCTAACTATGCTCGTTTGAGTTTCGCCTGTCATCTCACTGTGTGGAAACAGAACGGTTTTCTCACAAGCGACAGGAAGGTGATCAAACACAAAGAGCTTTTCATGGCGTGTGATCACTTGGTGACGTCACACGACATACAGATCTACTGGAAAAAGGTTCCAGGACATTCAAAGGTCCCAGGCGATGACAAGTACTACAATGACGAGAAAGTTCATTCTCAATACTACAATGACATTGCAGATTCCTTAGCCAAGGAAGGAGCCGATGACGGCCCGCTGTGGTCCTTCGACCCATCCTGGCTACTGACATCTCAGTCAACACGACCTACAGTTGTGGTATTGGCAGTCACACGTGCTCAGGTTGCGGCCAAACCTGCCGACAACAGTCTCTGTACATCCCGCACTGACTGACCCAGACATCATCCAACTGCAGAAGTTGGACCCCGCCATCAACTCCATGATGCTGTACTTGACTGACCCTGACAATAATACTCCGTCCACAGACGAGCTGGATTCTGATCCAGACCTTAGAGTACTCTATCATCTGCGCAAACAGCTAAAACTAATCAAGGGCATCCTAACTTTTGCCCATGGACCAACGTCCTCACCAGTGTTTGTGGTTCCCCATGGCCACAGGGAGGGTGATGTTAGTTCATGCCCATGATCTCCTGTCCGCAGGACACAAAGGAGATAAAGCCACGCTGACGGCATTGAAACAAATTGCCTATTGGCCTGGTATGAAAAAGGATGTTAAAGACTACATTGAAGGAAGCGGTGCTCCCGAGGTCAGAAGCGGGGCTGCCGAGCAGGAATTATGACGAGACTGCGGGCAGACGCTAAAACCGGGAGACCCCCGATGCCGGCACTTTTTCTGTCTAACGTCCGCTCGCTGGACAACAAAATGGATCTACTCCGTCTGAGAGTAACAACGTCGGAGGAGTTGAGGAGGTGCTCTGTGCTCTAACTGACAGAAACGTGGATCTCTGAGGATACACAGGACTCTGTTTATGAGCTGGATGACAGACTCTTTTTCAGAACGGACCGGTGCACCGATACTACGGGAAAAACACGAGGCGGTGGTGTGTGTCTTTACGTGCACAAGGATTGGTGTTCAAACTGTGCTGTTATCAAAAGGCTCTGCTCAGCTGCTGTGGAGCTGATAACAGTAAGGTGTCATCCTCATTACATGCCCCGTGACTATTCAGTGATCCTAATCACTGTTATTTACATAGCCCCTGATGCTAATGCTAATGACGCCCAGGGAGAAATTCATGACTTACTCACCTCGCTGCAATGTAAATATCCTGAGGGGCTCTTCATTGTTTGTGGTGACTTCAATCACGTGGACCTACAAGTCTCCCTCCCAACCTTCAATCAGCACGTTTTCACAGCAACAAGAGAAATTAAAACGCTTGACCAAGTCTACACGAATGTAAAGGGGGCGTAGTAATAATAATAATAATAATAATGAATTCAATTTATAACGCACTTTTCATTAGTGAAAATCTCAAAGTGCGTACACGGCGAAGCCACGCCCACCGCTCGGGGCTTCCGATCACTACACTTTGATCTTGGTCCCAAGACAGCTTTCCCCGCTGAGACGCTCCAAGCCGGAACAAAGAGAGATAAGCGTTTGGCTTCAAGGTAGCACCTCCATGCTGAGAGACTGTTTTGAGAATACAAACTGGTCTGTCTTCAGGGAGGCAGCTACGAATGGGAGCTCAGTGGATCTGGAATTGCCCCACTCCCCTCAGGACGGAGGTTGAAGAGCATCAAATGTAGAACCACTAGACTGAGGAACAACTTCTATCCTGAGGCTGTTAGACTCATGAATAAATAAATAATAAGAATAAACACTGCAAAATATCACATCATGCTGATGCTGATCTGTTTTCTTGTTGCTGTGTTCATCTGTGACCATCTGCTCATACAGACTCATGTTCGTGCTGCTGTTTATAATGATGTTTTTCCACTACATTAGGGCTTAGTGTATTACTAGTTGATGTTTCTCTTAGTTAATTCTAGATGTTATTACTGTTTTTCTCTTGCATTTGTTGTTGGATGTAACTGGGACCCCGTGTACATAATCACGTTTTCATCACATGTACCACATGCGGTGCAAATGACAAGAAAGACTCTCTGACTCTGACTCTCTGACTCTGACTGAAGGGTGCCTGGTCTGCGGCCAGTTTCAGCCAACCAGACCACTCCACAGAGCACCACTGCAAAGCAGAGGCATTTCATTTCCATGGTCTGACATCCAGTTTGACTGGGTGGGACCACTCACTAAGAGCTCTAGAGGAAATAAATATTTTCTCACGGTAACCTGTGCATTTACCAAATGGGTAGAATGCCTACCAGCTCCTATTGACACAGCACAAACGACTGCTATTTTTCTAATGAATCATGTATTCTCCAGGTTTAGACTTCCCCTTAGGGTGAACTTAGACCAAGGTACACATTTCACAGGTGAAATGATGAAAGAACTGTGGAAGACGCTTGGCGTCAAAGCTGATTTCCATATTGGCTACCACCCGCAATCTTCAGGACAAGTAGAGAGAGCAAACAGAACGGTGGTAAGTATTTTGAAGAAATACGTAGCCGCAAACCAAAAGGACTGGGATGTGAAACTCCCTCTGGTCCTCGTGGCCATTAGAGCCACTCCACACATATCAACTGGCATCTCTCCCTTCGAGATGATGACCGGTCGACAAATGACTCTCCCTCTACACCTGTTGTACCAACCAGGCGACGCCACCATGGCAACAGCCTACACCACACAACAATACATGAAAGACTTGAATGTACACCTCCGAAACACCTTTGCTTTTGCCCAGAAAAACCTGGAAAGATCTGCTGAAGGACGCAAGGCATACTATGACCAGAAGGCTTCTCATGATGAACTCCAAGTGGGAGGACAGAGTCTGGTACTATACTTTCGCCCACACAGCCGGGAAAGGAGAGTCCGGGACCGGTACTCTCGCCCACAAACTAATGCCCAGGTGGACTGGACCTCTTTTGATATCAGAAAAAGTGTCCTCAATTGTCTACGGAATCAAAATCAGCAAAGGTCGCAAACAACCGATTGTTAAATGGGTACATCAAAATCAGATCAAACCTTTTAAGGCGTTCAATGACTCCGCAAACGACGAAGATCTCGCAAACTCACCGACTTCATAGGATAATAAGGTCATCCAAATGCAAGATAGTAAATAAACTAAACAGTTTAAACTATATTTGTTGCGAAAAGAAACGGTCCCAACGAGAACTTGGAAACGCTAAAGCTAAAACCCACAACAAAAACTAACCTTAACAACCGTTTAAATCTGTAGGATTTAATTGACATCGGTTATAAAGCTAAGAACTGTTTTTATTGTGTGTGACACGTTGGAATCTGACGACAGAGTGAGTTTGAAGTAGTGAAACGTTGTTTTCCAGTTGCTTAATTGCTACTTTTGGTGTTATTGAAGTTTGGTATTGTTTTCTGAACACTCCCAACCAAAAGAGGTTTTGGTTAATGTTAGTTGAAGACTTAAATGGATTTAACTATGCCAACATGCTGTTCATTTTGTTAAAAATCTCAATAATTGAAGGGTCAGTGTAGATTAATACTACTTAAGGTACTATTCTTGAAATTGCGAAGTCAGAACGCTGAAGAAAAATATAAAAAGTATAAAAATAAATTAGTAGGGATTATAAGGAAACATAAGAAAGAATATTATAGTAAATTATTAGATAAAAGTAATGGTGATATGAAAGCAACATGGCGAGTAATGAATAGTGTCCTGAAGAATCATAAAACAAAAACTGGTATTTCAAAATACTTTGTAAAAGACAACGATGAAATTCATGATGAAAATGAAATTGTAAATGGATTTAATCAATATTTTGTGAATGTTGGATCAAGCCTTGCAGCTAAAATACCAAAAGCAGATAATAATGTGATCCATTCAATTAAAGGTTGTGCAAATAGTATTTTTCTAAATGGAACTAACAAAGAGGAAATAATGAATGTAGTAAAAAATCTTACAGACAAGAGATCAAGGGACTGGGTGGACATGGATATGATGTTTGTAAAGGACATAATGAGCCATGTTATTGAGCCGTTTACATACATATGTAATTTATCATTTTCAACAGGAATATTTCCAGATAATATGAAAGTAGCTAAGGTAGTTCCTCTTTTTAAAAATGGTGATAAATGTGTGTTCAACAATTATAGACCTATATCCTTGTTACCACAGTTTTCAAAAATTCTTGAAAAACTATTTGTAAACAGACTAGATCAATTTATAGATAAACAAAATATTCTAAGCAACAGTCAGTATGGGTTTAGAGCAAAAAACTCTACATCAATGGCTCTCATGGAATTAATGGAACAAATAACTACTGCTGTCGATCAAAAACAATATTGTATCAGTATTTTTGTTGATTTAAAAAAAGCATTCGATACTATTGATCACACCATTCTCCTTGAAAAACTGAACAAATATGGTATTAGAGGACCAGCATTACAGTGGGTATCTAGCTACTTGAAAGATAGGAAACAATTTGTACAAATAAATGATGTAAGATCTGACCTCTGTAATATCACATGTGGAGTTCCCCAAGGCTCTGTACTTGGACCAAAGCTATTTATTTTATATGTGAATGACTTGGTAAATGTGTCAGGACTCCTTAAATGTGTACTTTTTGCTGATGATACCACATTTTTCTGTTTAGGTGAAGATATAGAACAAATGTTGGAATTGATAAAGACAGAATTTGTCAAGATACAAACTTGGTTTAAAATAAATAAATTATCATTAAATCTAGAAAAAACTAATTACATGATATTCAGTAATAAAAAGAAAACTGTTGATGTTCCACTCAAAATTGAGGGTGTTGAGATTTGTAGAGTGAGTGAGGTGAAGTTTTTGGGTGTTATCATTGATGACAAACTGACATGGAAACAACACATAAATTCTGTAAGAATAAAAATAGCTAAATCGATTGCAGTACTGTACAAAGTCAGAGACCTATTGAATGATAAAGCTCTGTATTTGTTGTATAACACAATCATTGTTCCACACTTAATCTATTGTATTGATGTTTGGGGGAATGCGTGTAAAACAATCACAAAGCCTATTTTTGTATTACAGAAAAGAGCTGTAAGAATTATCACTAGAAAACATTACCGTCATCCATCAAGTACATTATTTTATCAACTGAAGTTATTGAAGTTCCATGATTTGGTAGACTATAATATTTTATCAGTTATGTATAGGGCTCAAAATAATGCATTACCTTTAAATATCCAAATGCATTTTGTTAAAAGACAAAGTTGTTATAATCTTAAGGGGACAGAGATGTTTGTAAAACCACAATTCAGAACTAGTTTGAAGGGACGTTCTACCTCAATCCAGGGAATTAGATTATGGAATGGCTTGGAGAATGTAGTTAAAAATGCCAAGTCAAGGTCTACATGTAAGAAAACATTGATTCGCACAGTCATTAATTTTCGCCCAATTTCGTCACATCCGCTGCTGCCTGTGTATAAAAGTGGAGCCACTCCCCCGAGAAGGTCACTCCCAGGTCACTCCCCCTCCAGAGTTCAGGGGTTGGATTAGCGATTAGCAACATAGCATTAGCATAGAAGAGCCACGATGTTCCAAGAAAGCTCTTCAAACTGATGTTCACCCACCCTTACACCATCAGGTTACAATCCGTTTGGAGGTGAGTACCATTTTACACCTTTCATTCCATAATTTATCTTTTGAGTACATGACGTGTTTCTTCATGTGCTGTGTTTGTGACCTGCAGCTTTGCTTCGGTGTGGCCCCACAAGGTCGTGGCGTTTTTATCTGTTGCTGATCAACGTTAGTTTGTGGTTGTGTTTAAATGCTCAAAATCTAGTGTTTCTTATGAACACCGCAGAGTGTGTGAACTCTTATGAACTCTGATAAAGAAGACCGTGACATAAAAAAACAATGGAGACTAGCTGGCGCTAATTTTAGCTGTTGTACTAGTTACAGTACGATGTTTTAGACACGGTGTACTTTTGCTGCAAATAATAATGTTGTGCATCAAAGGTATTTATAAAATAATGTGTACTTGTGAATGAGTATCATGGGCAGCAGTATTTATTTTGCACTGGGTCATCTGTTTAACAGATCAACAAAGTGAAAACAAGTACAGTATGCTTGTTTGTAAGGTGATTAAAATGTGTTGTTCTTTTTTTATTTCCATGAGGCGTTCCACATCCAATCTGAGCCGTGCTTCACAGACATCAAGCATCAAGGAGACGTGTAGACATGTCACTTTGGAGGTGACATATATGAGAGCTGATTCACCAGGTACATGTATTCATGTTTTATTTATTACTTTTGTACCCTACCCTCTGTCTGCAGGTATTAATATTATTAATTATGTTTTTATTATTTTATTTATTACTTTTATTATGGCGGACATTTATATAAAAAAAGTTTTAAAAAAGTTTATGCAACATTAATTCTTGTTTATTTGTTCATTGCTACCTGTCCCAACATTTTGGGGATTTGTTGACACTGTGAAATTTTGAATCAACATCTTTCTCCATTAAAATTTTACATTTACTCAGATTAAACTTTTGATCTTTTCTCTTTTCAGGACTGCAAATATCCAGGGTCGGGATGGAGTGAGGGAAGTCGACCGCTGCATCGTGTCCCAGATTTGTCCTCATGCATGAGGGAAAAAATAAATAAACAAATTGATTACAAAAACTAGTTGTCTATGATTCATTTTATTAACAGTAAGTTACTTCAAAACAACAAAAGGTTCTGAAAACACATGGGACACCACCCCAGCTCCTCTGTTTGGACGCAGTGGACAGCAGAACGAGGAGTCCCAACCACCTTCAGGATGCCCCACCTTCCAGCCAGAAACGAACACCAGGGTCTCAGCTGTACCAACATTGTCGTGGATGCAGGTCTCAGGAGATGAAGCTCTGGCCGAGACTCTGCATCATCTTCTTGGTTAAAGTAATCCTGGCTGCAATTACTCTGTGTGGCTGCTGGGTGCTTTGAGTCATCACAGTTATCTGAAAAGAACATTTTAAAGGATACACAGTACATGTATTGTTAAATTTATTGCAATTGGTTTGGTTTGCATTAAGAAATATTTTCTCAATATTTTCTCATTAATCTTATCAGCTGTGCTGTGCCCAGTTTTGATTAGCTGACACATAGCTTAAACAAATACTGTATACATGTCCTAACAAATATATATTGTACAAGCTTATCTAATGTTTCTAAACACGGATACAGTATTTGGAAACCAAATAAAAGATTTTACCACTGTTTGGTGCTAATTAATAGTCAATTCAAAAAACAATGTGTGTTTAGTTCTGGGTTGCATAACAAAAATAAGCCAAAGCGTCAAACAAACCCTACCCTATAGAGGGTAGGAAAAATCAATATTTTATAATATTTATTATGAAACGTTACTTTTGGAATGTGCTAAGTAATAAGATGTGGCAAATTAAAATGACAAAAACACAGCTGTACACCGCATGCCATGCAGCTAAACAGGTTTTTAATGTGTTCTGTGTTCAGAAGCATACGCATAAGCTGTGTGTGTGTGTGATTAAATGCACGCAACAACATTTTACAACTGTTATTTTGGTAAAAGTTTAGGTATTTACTTACTGAAGACGTGACTATCCGCCATTTTGAAATCTAATCTTGGGGAGGGGTGGGAGTTTACCACTAGAGGGGGCGTGAACACAGGACAACCTCAACCTCCTCCCCTGCTTGACTCTCGACACGCCTATTTTGAGGGAAAATTTCAAACTGCTTCGGGGGAGGAGTTACCGATCCACAGGGTGTGGAGTCGCTCTTTAACTGCAACTCTCTGCTTTGTCTGTGAATTAGCCACAATATTCTCTTTACTGGCAGCTCCATCTGGCCACTTGTCTAAACACAATACGTTAGTGTCCTTCAGAGTTTTCAACTCTGGGAACTGCTACGTAACTCCATTTATTTTGTTAAAACAGCCAATAAGCGGGAGGAAGTGGGCCGACCCCGCCCTCCATATTAAAACTCTTACTTCTTGTTTTGGCTTCAGTGCAAAAGGGGAACTCGAACTAAGTTCTTCTTTAAACTGGTTTGAACGTTTTGGTCAAATGCCAATTAGACCTACGTATCAGCCAGGGTTACAGCATAGCTCAGCTGTAACTCACTCATTTCTGTTCTGAAAGAATTTGTTTTCTGAAAGTTTTATTTTGAAAACAAGTCAGGACGTTGGCCTGGTTCCTGCCGGGAAAGGAACTCTTCACGTATCATTGAATCAGTTATACACGCGCTGAAGTTCAACTGGACGTCTACTGGACAACACAGTCCGTTAAGTGTCCACAAACTTCTCAGCTCTTATCTCCAAGAGACGTGTTCGTCACCAGGTAAAGAGTCGTTGGTTGTATACTGAGCGTGCGGGGAAGTCCAGCCGGACTCGTTTGGGAAAAGTGTCACCCTGTTGCATTTCAAAATAATCAACTTCTGTTAAACTTATCTTTCATTCTATCTCTTCCTCCTTAAACTTATTTTTCCTAAGTCAGTAAACTCTTAAGTAAATGTGCCAGCAGAAAGTTTAAACCTAACTTGTCTGTTTGTTTCAATTTGAATTCTTGTCTACAGTAGTTATTAAATCAGAGCTAATCTCGATACAAATGTTTATGTACTTTCATGATTTTCTCAATAAAAGGTTAATCTCCTGGTTAATCGACATAAGTTGACGTTTCTCGTGAGATTATATTTTGTCTAGTCACATTTAAGCAATTTAATCCGGAAAAAGAGTGAATTCGTTAATAAATTTGGGTCAGATCAAATCTGCTCCAACTTTATTTGGAACATGGTGAAGTTAGTAAACTGACCACAACCTAACTTCCTACATGTTGATGCCCGTACTTGTTTAACTACACAATCTAGGGGCATACATTAAGTGTTCAACTACACAAACTTACCACATGCAAACTACATAGGCTCTGACATTTTGGTAAGATTAAGTGTCCGAGTGGACATCAGCAACAATCTACTGTGGTCACTAGATACACCCACAAAGGACAATCCTGTGCTAACCACAGAAAACCTTAAGGTTGGACAAACCATCCCAGAGGTCTGCCCAATTGCTAACAACCATAACACCACAGTACCACCTCAGGTTATGAACAAAATAGTGAAAATTCACATTGTGAAAGGTCAAGATATTAGCCAAAAACAGGCATACTTTCAACCATCTCCTACATTTTTCAACTTAGGACTGTCCATGGAGGCCACATGCCAAGTGAACCTCGACTGCAGAAGCACATCTGTTGCTGTGTGCAACACAGGCACAGAAGAGATACTGATCCCAAAGGACATGCAGCTAGGATGGTTGATCTCTACTGATTTTCATGATTTTGAAATAAGCATTCCATTTCTGGGAGGACTCCCAGAAAACTTGATCCCAAGTCCACACACGGGGCAAGTCTTGTTCATGAAACCAACACAGGCCATAGCTCTTTTCTCCCCCAATGAGTCCGACCATGACACAGTCAACAGGTTTGATTTCAACCAAGGAGACAGCCTAGGCCCTCAAACTTAATTTAGTTTAGTTTAGTTCATTCATTCATTTTATATAAAAAAAAAACATAATACAACATTTCACATCAAATAAATATACAACACATAAATAAAATGAAGGGTGGCAGTAAGAAGAAAAAATCTTATTTTAACTGCCCCCTCTTACAATCCATCAAATCAAACAACAATCAACTTTAACCAATAAAAAACAAGAAACAATTTGCCAAAAAAATATCGAACTACAAAGCAACATACACAACTGTATTTCATTTATATCTTTGCAATAGTCCACTTTTTATCATTTTCTTAAATGTAATCATTGTTGCTGCATTTTTGACTTCAGTCTCCAAGACATTCCATAAGCCAATTCCTTGAATTGAGGTTGACCGACCCTTTAAACTGGTCCTGTATTGTGGTTTAATAAATACTTCTATTCCCTTAAGATTATAACAGCTTCGCCGTTTAACAAAATGCATTTGGATATTTACAGGCAGTTGATTTTTATGAGCTCTATACATAACTAACAAAATATTATAATCCACCAAGTCCTGGAACTTCAACAATTTCAGTTGATCAAATAAGGTGTTAGAAGGGTGACAATAATGTTTTCCTGTAATTATTCTAACAGCTCTTTTTTGTAGCAAAAAAATAGGCTCTGTAAATGTTTTACAAGCTTTCCCCCAAACAACAATGCAGTAAATCAAATGTGGAACAATAATTGTATTATACAACAAATACAGGGCTCTGTCATTCAACAAGTCCCTGACTCTGTATAATACAGCAATGGACTTAGCCATCTTTGTCCTAACAGAATTTATGTGATTCTTCCACGTCAATTTATCATCAATAATAACGCCCAAAAACTTCACATCATTGACACGACAGATTTCAGCACTATCAATCAGTTTTGGGCCAAGTACAGAACCCTGAGGGACTCCACAGGTAATATTGCTGAGGTCTGATCTTACATCATTTATCTGCACAAATTGTTTTCTATTTTTCAAATAACTGGATACCCACTGCAATGCTAGTCCTCTGATACCGTATTTACTCAATTTGTCAATGAGAATATCATGATCGATAGTATGGAAAGCTTTCTTTAAATCAACAAAAACACTTAAACAATTTTGCTTTTGGTCAATAGCCGTAGTTATGTGTTCCATAAATTTCATGATAGCCATTGTTTTCTGAATCCATATTGACTCTCACTCAAGATATTTTGTTTTTTAATGAATTCATCTAATCTTAGCACAAATAATTTTTCTAAAATCTTCAAAAACTGTGGCAATAGGGATATTGGTCTATAGTTGTTGAATATACCTTCATCACCATCTTTAAAGAGAGGTACTATTTTAGCAGTTTTCATATTTTCTGGAAATGTTCCTGTCGAAAATGATAAGTTACATATATATGTAAATGGCTTAACGATATGACTCATGATATTCTTCACAAGCTTCATGTCCATATCAACCCAGTCTTTGGATCTCTTGTCTGAAAAAGTTTTAACCACATTCATTAATTCTTCTTTGTCGATTTCCTTAAGAAAAATACTATTTACACAGTTAATAATTGAGTGGTTCACTGTATCATTTACCTTAGGTATTTTATCTGCAAGGACTGATCCAATATTCACAAAGTATTGATTAAATCCATTTGCAATTTCAATGTCGTCATGAATTTCATCATTATCCTTTACAAAATGTTGTGAAATACCCATCTTTGACTTATGGTTCTTCAAAACATCATTCATCACTCGCCATGTAGCTTTCATATCACCGTTACTTTTACTTAATAAACCACTATAATATTCCTTTTTGTGTTTCCTTATAATCCCAACCAATTTGTTTTTATACCTCTTATATTTTTCTTCAGATTCTTGTGTTCTTGATTTCAGAAAACATGAATACAGATAATTCTTTTTTTTACAAGCATTTCTCAATCCCTTAGTCATCCATGGTTGGTCAACAGTGTTTTTCCTGGGAAAATGTATTTGCATACAATTTTTTTCATATAGAGTTTCTAGAATATTCATAAACTCATTATATGATGAATTCACATCTTCAACATACACATTTTCCCAAGTTTGTTTATCTAAATCTTCCTTTAATCTGTCTAACGCTTGTTTGGATGTGTTTATTATTATTTTCTTCCTTTTGACTGCTCTTATGGTATTCTGATCATTTTTATAGATTGTAAAAATGGGCAAGTGATCACTTAGGTCAGTAGTAAGAATACCACCCATTACATCCCCATGTGTTATATTTGTGAAAAAAGTATCAATTGTTGTGGCACTATGACATGTAATTCTTACCCTTGGATATTAAAGGATAAAGATTCAGGCTATACATTGCATGTATAAATGTACTGATGTTACTGTCATCCGCTGTATTTCCTATATCAATATTAAAGTCTCCGCAATTTTTTTTTCTTATTAAAGTTCTTTTCTAATAGCTCCATGACTTTATCAGTAAACATTTCTATGTTTGAGCTCGGTGATCTGTATGCACAACTCACTATGACGTTTTTATCGTTCTTACATATTAGCTCTATTGTTACCATTTCCATTAAAATATCAACAATTATTGACATTTCACTAATCATTTTACATTTTATGTCATTTTTAACAAACAGAGCGACTCCACCCCCTCTTCCACTCTGTCTGTTCATGTAATACAATTCATAACCATGAATATTAATACTTGTATTTACATCATTGAGCCATGTCTCCGAAAATGCTATTATGTCAAATGTTCTGTGTAATTCTTTCAAGTAGTGTGTTATTTGTAATATATTTGCATTTATACTCCTACTGTTGAAGTGAATAATAGAAAGATCTCCATTTGTTATGTTGATATCATTGAACTGTTCTTCATTGTAATATTTACAATCTTTTATAGTTGGAAAGAAATCCTTATCAATCACGTCATCAATACTGTATATTTTAGCGTCTGAGTCTTCGTACATTATCATTGTTCAAATGTACTTGTCCATCAGACTATTCATATATCATCTAAATTTTATCCAAATCCTGTAATTGTTTTATCATTTTTGGTTGAGACCCTTCACGCATTTTAATCCAAACATTTCCATTTCTCGTCCATGTTGATGTTATCTTATCTTGGTTTTTTAATGACCTTGCCACACGGGCAATATTGCCATTTTTCTTTGTCAGATGTTCATTAATGTATACCCATGTTCCCTTCAATTTTTTTGCCTGTGTTATGACATTAATTTTAGCTTTTCTACTAATGAACTTCATGACTATTAATGGTTTGGATTTGTCTAATTTACTGGGCAAGGTATGACAGATGGAAATGTCCTCATAGTCCACATTAATGTCTCTGTCACGAAGAAAAGTCACCACCTGTTCTTCCAAAGTCTGCAGGTCCTCCTGCTGTGCATCTTCTGTGACGTGTTTACCCTCAACATCCTTTGAACGTGGCCGGCGCTTGACTTCAAGTCCAGATATCAATAAATTGTTCAGTCTTGCCTCTTGCTCAAGATAATCAACTTTTTTTTCAAGTTCTGCAATTTTAGTGTCTTTGTTATTTATTTGTATTTTCAATTGTTTAACCTCATTAACCAAAAGTTCTTGTTGAGATGCTAACCTAGTTAATTCAGTACTCATAAAGTTTAATGATCTCTTAATATCCTCTATATCTTCTGTATTTCCAACCAGTGCTTCTTTATTCCTCTGTCCCCGTCTATTCGACATTATTTGTTAGTTTGTGTGTTCAAATGTTAGTAGACTTTCAACTAGCTGGTTGAAAGTCAAAGGCTGATCACAACGCTTCACCAACCTGTAGCTGGTAGCTGCGGCCTGGCAGCTACAATAACCGGATCAGTAAATGGATCCAACAGCCCACTGGACTCACCCAGAACTAGCAGTCTGGTGTCTGCTCCAGCAGGCACAAATCCGATGGCTATCCGATGGCAGGAAATGACAAGTACTACAATGACCTTGCAGATTCCCTATCCAAGGAAGGAGCCAATGAAGGTCCTCCATGGTCCTTCGACCCCTCCTGGTTAATTAAAACTCAGTCAACACGACCTACAGTTGAGGTAATGGCAGTCACACGCGCACAGGCTGCAGCCAGTCCTGCTGACAACACAGTCTCTGTACGACCCGCACTGACTGACCCAGACATCATCCAACTGCAGAAGTTGGATCCTGCTATCAATTCCATGATACTGTACCTGACTGACCCAGACGAAAATACTCCATCCAAAGATGAACTGGATTCCGATCCAGACCTTAAAGTCCTCTATCAGCTGTACAAAAAGCTAAAACTAATCAAAGGCATCCTAACTTTCGCTCACGGACCAACGTCCTCTCCAGTGTTCGTAGTTCCCCGTGACCTTCCATCCGCAGGACACAAAGGGGATAACGCCACGCTGAAGGCGTTGAAACAAATTACATATTGGCCTGGAATGAAAAGGGATGTCAAAGATTACGTTCAAGGGTGCCTGGTCTGCGGCCAGTTTCAGACAACCAGACCACTCCATAGAGCACCACTGCAAAGCAGAGGCATTGCATTTCCATGGTCTGACATCCAGATCGACTGGGTTGGACCACTCACTAAGAGATCTAGAGGAAACAAGTATTTTCTCATGGTAACCTGCGCGTTTCCCAAATAGGTAGAATGCCTACAAGCCCCTAACGACACAGCATAAACCACTGCTATGTTGTTAATGAATCATGTATTCTCAAGGTTTGGACTCCCCCTTAGGGTGAACTCAGACCAAGGTACACACTTCACAGGTGAAGTGATGAAAGAACTGTGGAAGACGCTTGGCGTCAAAGCCAATTTCCATATTGGCTACCACCCACAAGCTTCAGGCCAAGTAGAGAGAGCAAACAGAACTGTGGTGAGTATTTTGAAGAAATACGTAGCCGCAAACCACAAGGACTAGGACGTGAAACTCCCTCTGGTCCTCATGGCCATAAGGGCCACTCCACATACATCAACTGGCATCTCTCCCTTCAAGATGATGACAGATCGACAAATGAATCTCCCTCTACACCTGTTGTACCAACTAGGCGACGCCGCCATGGCGACAGCCTGCACCACACAACAATACATGAAAGACTTGAATGTACACCTCAGAAACACTTTTGCTTTTGCCCAGAAAAACCTGGAAAAATCCGCTGACGGACGCAAGGCGTACTATAACCAAAAGGCCTCTCACGATGAACACCAAGTGGGAGACAAGGTCTGGTACTATACGTTCGCCCCCACAACCGAGAAAGGAGAGTCCGGGACCGGAACTCTCGCCCGTAAATTAATGCCCAGGTGGACTGGACTTCATTTGATAACAGACAAAGTGTCCTCAATTATCTCCAAAATCAAAATAAGCAAAGGCCGCAAAGAGGCAATCGTTAAATGGGTACATCGAAATCAAATCAAACCTTACAAGGCGTTCAATGACTCCACAAAAGAAAAAGATCTCACAGACTTCATGGGAAAATAAGGTCGTCCAAACACAAGATAGTAAATAAACTAGACAGTTTAAACTATATTAGTTACTAAAAGAAACAGCTCCAACTAGAACTTAGAAATGCTAAGTCTAAAAAACCCACAACAAAAAACCAACCTTAACAACCGTTTAAATCTGCAGGATTTAATTTGACATTGGTTATAAAGCTAAGACCTGTTTTTCTTGTGTGTTACATGTTGGAATCTGACGACCAGTGTGAGTTGAAGCAGTGAAACATTGTTTTCTAGTTGCTTAATCACTACTTTTGTTGTTGTTGAAGTTTGGTATTGTTTTCTGAACACTCCAAGCCAAAGAGGTTTTGTATTAATGTTAGTTAAAGACTTCAATGGATTTAACTATGCCAACATGCTTTTCATTTGTCTAAACCTCATTCTTTGAAGAGTCATTGTACATTAATGCTACTTTAGGTACTATAATCTACACTGAGCTTACAACTTTTCAAATTTAGCCTACTCGAACAATTCTATTTGAGGGGTTACCTAAATTTTAAAATGAGTCTCGCCATAGACTCCAAATTTTAAAAGGGTAAACCAAAAACCTACGTCGTTTGTCTAAAAGGACAACAGACAATTAGACCAAACTATATTTTCTTTTCTATTTTAGTTTAACTTAAACTAAGTTATGAATGGAGGAATAGTTTGCAAGAAGAGGCTTTCGTTACAGAAGCCCTCCTGAACCTTCTATAGGTATAGATCCCTATAGCTAACTTTTACAGCATGATCCACCCCTTACAGTACTTGGTATCTGTAGCTGATCCAAACCATGATAGCTTACATACCAGGTGCACATAGGTAAGGCTTAATGTAAAATCCCAATCATGGTAAATGATAAATGGAGCTTACTTATATAGCGCTTTCCAGCCCCTTATGAGGGACCCCAAATCGCTTCACAGTACTAGCCATCCACCCATTCATCCACCCATTCATCCACCGGTAGCGGTAGACTGCCATGCAAGGTGCCAGCCAGTCCTACCGGGAGCAACTCGGGGTTAAGTGTCTTGCCCAGGGACACAACAAGGTACGCAGTGACCATGGATCAAACCTGGGACCTTCCGGTCCTGAGCCGGCTGCCCTGCCCCTACACCATCTCGGCCCTGTCATAAGCCCACCTAAAACCACATAAATGCATGACACATAGAACCTGAGTGGCACCGACTGGAAACCAACCAGTCTACAACCTTCGATGTGGGTACCTGCAACTCTAACTTTGGTCACCAATCTTCATCCAAGGGTCGCCTCCTCTGCGTCAATCAAGGGATCCCCTCTACATGCTGATAAAAACAGTTGTTGCTGATGAAATCAACAACTCTATTTGTTGTGGAATTACCGCTGTGGATTATAAATTTTGTTTCCAAGGGATTACAGACTCAGTTTTCCAAGGGATTACAGACTCAGTTTTCCAGAGGATTAAAAGTTTGCCGGAACAGGATTACCTACAAACAGTATGGAATTACCAAAAACAATATGGGATTATAAATTTTAATTTTTTTCCCCGCTTGCTGGATTACATCAAGATCAGAGGCTTTGGTGGTATCCTTTCGTGTTGAAACTCATCCCCATGGACAAGCGATGACTTCCAAAAAGGGGGACTGTACTGATACAAACCTTCATCTCTCTGAAACATTTTTCACTGAAACTCTCAGTGAAACGTCACTAAGGTTGGGCATCGAGAATCGTTCAGAACCGGGACTAACTGTCCGGTTTTCCCGGAATCGTTCAAAATATTAATTTTCGATTCATATTTTCGATGCCTACCACCGACCGGAAGTAGCCGCCAACGACGAAGAAGAATTTGCCGCTGAAAACCAACGAAGAAGACTCCACCGGAAGTAGGCGCCAAAAACCAACGAAGAAGAGTTTGCGGGAGGTGTTTGAGCAGAGCGAGCAAAGATGGACAAAGTGCGGTGCCGATCGAAAGTATGGCTAAATTTTAGTAAGAAGAATGACCAGTCGGCTCAATGCAATACTTGCAGGAAGCTTATATCGTGCAAAGGAGGGTGTACGACCAATATGATTAAACACCTCCGGCTTCACGGTGTAGAACTAGCACAGTGTCCCGTCTTCGACGTGCTGCTTCGGCCTCCCTCCGGCTCCAACATGCAGCCCATCAACCCACTGCAGTCAGAATCTGGTAAGTAAAATTATAAACTACGTCTTATAACATTAAGGCAGCCATTAAGGCAGGTAAACGCAAATGCTATGCTAACGTTAGCTCACATATTTTCCCATAGACAAAGAACCGGAAATGGCTATTGTTAGCCAAGCAGTCGACCCCCTTGCAGAACAGCTGCGTGTTACTCCGTTCACTGTAGCTTCCAGAGGAAAGATGTCGGTTCAACAAACTGAAGAGTGCCACAGAAAAGTTACGGCGTATATAGTGAAAAAGATGCACCCATTTTCTGATGTGGAGTCACCAGAATTTAGGTTTGTTACCCATAACAAATAACAATAGAACTAAACTAATCAACAGTCCACGCTAAGCTAACGTTACAGTATCATGTTTGTTTATATGTTTGCAGGGACATGATGAAAAGCACAAGTCCAAAATACACACCACCCACCAGGGATTACTTGTCTAATAAACTAATCCCTTCATGGTATCAAATTGAGAAAGCTAATGTAATCACAGAGCTCAGTGATGTCTGCTCTGTTGCATTCACATGTGATGGCTGGAGTAGCATCACACAGGACCATTACCTCACTGTTACAGCACAGTGGAGGGTAAACTGAAGCAAAAAGTACTAAAAACTAAAGCTGTATACAAAGCTCAGACTGGATGTGTTGTGGCAGAAGAAATCACTGCCATTCTGACAGAGTTTGGCATTTCACACAAAATTGTGGCGATCACTGTTGACAATGCTGCCAATATGGATGTGGCCATTAAACACCTCAAATTTGTTAAATTAGGCTGCTTTGCCCACACACTCAACCTAGCAGCACAAAGTCTGTACTCCCTAAATTCAGTGAGTCAGTGGGTGGCCAAGGTCCGGACCGTCGTCGTGTGGATGAAAAGGTGCTCGATGGCAAAGGTGGTTCTCCGGGAGAAGCAAGAACTTTTAAGTAAGAAACACAAAGTATTTGATTACTTCTTTTAAATAATACCTCCTAGGTTGAAAAACATCTGCTAAATTACTGAAAACTACTGTTCTTGCTTCTTTCAGAGCTGCCCCAACACTCACTCATTCTAGATGTGAGAACACAATGGAATTCGCTGTATTTAATGCTGGAAAGGTTCATAGAGCAGTACCCTGCAATCCAAGCAGCCAGCTTGGATCTTCGGCTGAGAAAGAGCATGGAAAGAAACAGGTAAAAAGATGAGATGGATATGAATTTAATTATTATAGGAGTGAAGTGCTCTTACTACAAAGAGCTGTCACGGATAGACTATGTGCCAATGTAGGGACTGCATATGTTGGGGGGTTTGGGGAAGGAAAAAAAACTTTTTCTAACACTAGTCTATGTGTTCGCTGTTTTTTTTTTTTTCTTCATACAGGCTTGCTCGGCTGACTCAGGAGGATTTTCATAAAGCAGAAGACTTCATCAATCTGATGAAAGTTCTCTACACGTCCACCCTCTGCGTGTCTTCAGAAAAGAGTGCCACGTGCGGTCAGATACTCCCCATTCTCCAAAAGCTTGAGGCACATCTGACGGTGAAAGAGGGAGACACAGTGTTTGTTTCCAACCTTAAAAAACAGGTTTGGGCAAACCTATCCAAGCGCTACCAGGTAAGTGACTGAGGTAGACAGCTAGAAAGAAATTAATAAAGAATAAAAATATCTTTGTTCCTGTGGCTTGATCTAACATTTTAGTAATGTGTTTTGCAGAATGATGAGATCAGACATTTCCTCAAAGTGGCCACTGCGTTGGATCCACGCTTTAAACAAAGGATGGATGACTGTGTCTGGGACCAGGTCCATAAAAAGCTGATGGAGCAGGTGACGTGTTATTCATGCACAAGTGTCCTTTTCAGCTATTAAAATCTGAAATCTAAATAATAGTTTTGTTCTTTGTAGTCAACAGAGGAAGACTGTGGAGATAATGGGGCCACTAACACAGAGGAAGTGGAGAACGAGGAGAACGAGAAGGAGAGTGTACCGGTAAGTGTATGATAGCAGAAATTGTATAGTTCTACATTTTTATAATGATCACACATATTAAATGGATGTTTCCCTTTTTAGTGATAATAATAATAATAATAATAATAATAATAATAATAATAATAAACTTTATTTGTATAGCACCTTCCTACAATGCCTTGCATTGACCAAGGTGCTTAACAGGATAAAAAGATGAATAAACTGGAACAATAAATCAATGAAAATAGAATAAGAAACAACAGCAATAAAAGAAGGCAATGGAAATAAAAATGCTACATACTAAAATACCACAAGTAATAAAAGTTACACACTGAAAGCTTTTTTGAACAAGTGGAAATAAAAAGGCAATGGAAATAAAAAATGCTACATATTAAAATACCAAAAGTAATAAAAGTTACACACTGAAAGCTTTTTTGAACAAGTGGGTCTTCAGTCTGGTTTTGAACAGAGTCAGATCAGAGGTGGCACGCAGCTCAAGGGGAGACTGTTCCAGGCTTTTGGGCCGGTAACAGAAAATGACCGGTCTCCCCATTGTTTGTACCTTGAGCGAGGCACCTCCAGCAGGTGTTGACTGGTGATAATACTTATGATATGAACCTGTTGTTTGTTTAGGAACCGCCCCCCTGCAAACTGCCTAGAAAGACGCCACTGGAGGAGCTCTTTGCAGAGGAAGAGGCACAGAAAGTGGTGTCACAGCAGAGCTCCATGTCCATTCAGACGCAAGTGGAGAAGGAGTTGCAGACGTACCGGAAAATTCCACAGGCCAGTATGTCTGAGGATCCTGCTGCATGGTGGTGGGACCAAAGAAAGACTTACCCGTTGCTGTCAGGTCTTGCACGTTCGTATTTGTGCGTACAAGCTTCATCCACTCCCAGTGAACGTGTGTTCTCCACTGCAGGAGACACAATCTGTCCAGAACGCTCTCGCATACTGCCTGAGAAGGCAGACATGATAGTTTTTCTAAACAAGAACTGTTTCTAATTTTATACTGTGCTGCTAATCTGGATTGGAGCTCAGGAACATGTTTACATAGCTGGCACATGTGAAAATGCTTTAATGTTGTTGTTTTTTAAATGTTTTTCAGAAATAAAGCTCTCGTTTGAAAGTGTACTACTGTGAAAAAATTCATACAATTTACGGTATATTAAAGTTCATAAGTTTGATATTTATATACTGGTTGAAAATAGTCCTGAGAAATTCATAGTAAAGTAAGTAAAAAGGTCATAGAATTAAAATTCAAATAGAAGTTCAAATTATTTCATCCAGTAAAAATTCTGGCTGTACAGCTCATTTAAACAAAGTTTTTTTTAGTTTTTTTTATTTTTATTACCCACCCCTTAAGAGAACCGGAATCGGGAATCGATCGGAATCGGAGCGAAGAATCGGAATCGGAACCGGAATCGCTCAAATTCGAACGATGCCCAACCCTAAACGTCACTGACTTACACCTTAAGAGAGTCTCATGATTTATTTGTGTTTTGATTCAAATTAATAAAATAGACTCTCTTATCTTTTACTTTGTGTTAAAGGGGACCACACATGCAAAATTCACTTTTTAATGTTTTTTTTACTCAACTTTGGGTATGTACTTCATAAAAAAACAGTCCTAAGGCCAAAGAAATGCACCCAGTGGTTTATTTACTCTAAGTAGATTTATTTGTCTGTGATACAAACGGTTCGTTCCTCACTTCCTGCGGTTTGTGACGTCACAAACCGCAGCCACAACCCACCACAACCTGAGTCCAGCCCCTCACCTAGCAACCCCTGGTTAGGCTCAACCCACTTCTGTATTAAACACATGACTGTTGTTTTTCATGATTTCATCTCATCTTTTGTTTATATGTTCTTAATTTCATGTGTACAGCACTTTGTTGCAGCTGTGTTTTTTTTAAATGGCTTTATAAATAAAGTATAATTGTTATTTTTATGTTTTAGTTCAATTTTTAGTGTATTTGCGATCGCTCCCAACGCGCAGCCGGCAAAAATTAAACGAGCAGACCCCCGGCGTAGGGACCGGCGGCAACGGGACCCTCTTCTGGCGGATGGAGCGGAGCTTCAACTGTACAGCCTCGCAGCAGCGAGGACCTTCTCCTTACGGATTAATTTACGGGAGACACTTGGTGAACTTTGTGTTGTCTTGACTGGAACAGCGATAACTCCCAAAATCGCCGCGTGCAACGAGCGGAGCTGGCGAACACCGGAAGAGGAACAAGCTAACATTAGCATCGGATTCGGGTGGTCTCATGCTAAAAGGAGCAGCAAATTGCGGCGCGCTCAGACGGGTTTCGGTAAGTTATCTTAAGCTAGCACTAACAGTAAGTCAAATGAGTAATAAAAAAGAGCTAATTTTAAAACAACAACACATTACAGATACTGGCTGTTACAGAGGGCGTAAACAGATCTTTGAAGGGCGTGGACTTCAGAACTCAGTATCAGAAACCGGTCGTTCAAAACGAAAGTTAAAAATGGCAGAATTAAAAAGGGTATAATTGATTATCTAATAATTATTTTGTGTATTAAAATGAATTAATATTGTCAAGATAGCACACAGACATAACATAAAAATTTTAAAGACCTATATGTGGTCCCCTTTAACCCTCTGGGGTCAAAGTACGCAAAGATGCGTATACTTGACGTCATGCATTTAAATGGGCTCTGTTAACAATGCAGAACGCATGTGAAGTGTTCATGTCAAGTCTGTAGGACAGCAGACACTTCAATCTTTATAAAAGTTGAGTTTTTTTAATTTTTGTTTGTTTTGTATTTACTTCAAAATACAACCAGAAATATGACAGATATTTGTCCCAATATTGTGCTCGCATTTTACGCGTGTGGATTCTAGTCAGTGCATGTTTTATGATCAAAAAGTCAACAAATGCAGATGGAAACTCGTTTTTCCGATTTTTCCGAGGTTCATGAACACACCACATTGAATAAACCAATCAGAAAGCAGTTGGCAGCCATCTTATGTGAAGAGAAACAGCAGCTCGGTGTAGAGAGTTTTGGTGACTGTGGAGAGCAGTTGGAGAATTACGCACGGACAATCGGACAATTTGGTTTTCAGAAGTAGTTTGTTTGGATTCTTTTTTTTTTACTTTACGTGTTCTAGTTCGGTTTGATGAGACATTGTGATGTTAGAGAGCTTGTGGTGGACATATTGACACATTTTTTAGAATGGGCAGCACGGTGGCACAACTGGTAGAGCTGCTGCCTCTCAGCGAGAAGGTTGCCGGTTCAAATCCCGGTCCAGGGCCTTTCTGGGTGGAGTTTGCATGTTCTCCCCGTGCATGCGTGGGTTTCCTCCGGGTACTCCGGTTTCCTCCCACAGACCAAAAAACATGCTTGTTAGGCTGATTGGTGACTCTAAATTGACCCTAGGTGTGAGTGTGAGAGTGGATGGTTGTTTGGTGTGAGTGAGACAGGTCCCTCTTGTAAATGAGTCCCCGTGACTCAACGAGGCTAGCCTGTATAAATAAAGGTTGAATGAATGAAAAAAATTTTTTGTAAATAGTTGTAAAAAAAAAACGCCTGGGAAATTACCCACAATATGATGTAAAAATATGTTTACTAATTTGCTTTTTACTAAGTTTGTACACAATTTCTTAAAATTTACCAATTAAAATTTCATTTTAGGCTGTCAAAATTGTTCGTTCAATATTTTTATGAATTTCATAATAAAAATATCAAGATTTTTCCCACTCGGATTTTGATTTTTTGGGTATTTTGTGATCCAATGTGAAAATGCATTTATTCAAAATGAAACAAAAACTGTAAAATCATGAAGCTGAGGTTGTGCTGAAAAGAATGATACCAACCAAGGCAAGGTAAATAGTTTTTATGATGGAAATATAAGGGTAAATTCAAAATTATACCAAAACGGGCATTTAGACCCCCGACCCCAGAGGGTTAATTCAATTATATCAAATGAATAACCTTGTGTTATTCGTATGAACAATGTTATTTTTCAATATGTTGAATTATCATTGTCATTCTTTAATATGCTCCCGTATTCTTAATATGTGGACACATGAATCAGAATGTTGTCTAAAGTTGAGGAATATGTCAAGTTGAACTTTTCAGATTTGTTTAGAAATGTTAAGACGTTAATCAAAGCTTAATCCGTTAATCTGTATAACTGGCAACGGTTTTCTGTCTTTTTCCTAAACACTTTCCTTGAATAATCTTCACTCCATTGACTTTTGATAAACCCTTTGACCTAAGCTAATTCCCTCCTGTTCCCTGGTGGAGAGCCAATGAACAGAGTGAATGTCACTGATGTCAAACTCCCTTTAAAAGTCCCACTTCCTGCTTCTTTCTGCAGTCTGTTGGAGGCGTTGAACTACTATGTTCTCCAAAGAGCTGATTTGAACTTTGGTCAAAACGCCAATGACACGTCATCAGCTAAGGACTCATAGCATTGCTGGCTATGAATCAGATTTTGAGCTTCTAAGCTCCACTTGAATGAATGTTCCTCTCAAGGAATACCTTTATTCTGAAAACCAACCAGGAAATGCCGCTAATCTGGTTTGATTAACACGGACATGCGGAGACACCGAAACGATAAACACGGACAACTGGACCTGAGGAGACTTATCATCTTTGAAGATAACGAGTCATCAGATGTTTTTCCAGGTGTACTGATGGCTAGCAAACGTCTGCCGGAAAGTGTGTGATCTCTGGTCTGCAACACATCTCCCCAAGATAACTCCCTGACTCTAACTTCCTTTATCCTCCATCTTACTCCTCCTAAACTTTCTTTTACTTAGTCTTGCCAGAACTTTAAGAAATATGTGCCTACAGATATAAAAGTTATATGTCATCTCATTACTTGTTCTGTTGTTCAAAATTGAATCTGTCGACGTTAAGTTTATATGAAAATTGATCAGAACCAATCCTTATACTCATGTTTGATGTAATTTTATGATTCTGTTAAATAAATGGTTTAGTTCTGCTGAACCAACATAAATTGACGTTTCATGCCTGTTACATCTCATCTGACCACACAATTTATGTGTAAATTCCTTAAAAAGAGAGAACTCGTGATATAATTGATGCTAAGGTTGACAGGTAAACACCTGCCAATTCTTACATTTGGTGTAGTGGACGGTTCAGTAAATCTGAACCCCCTCATACATCTTACATGTGTGTTCATGCTCACACAATGCTTGCAGGCCTCAGAAGTCACCTTATGTGTCACTGGGAATAAAGATGCTAAAAGGAGAAATGTCTCTCTACTACTTCCTACCTAGTACTTGACACTGACGACGCTGCAATACTCAACC
>JBBPBX010000073.1:0-48688 GCA_038048925.1 Garcialebias charrua | reverse complement strand
TTTCTGTTATCAGAACCTTACAGCATCGGGCAGAACACATCCCCACAAGGACAGAAGGGAAGGAAAAGGAACAGAAACACATCAACAAATCGCTGCAAACATGTGGATATCCCAACTGGGCTTTTGTCAAGTCAGCGAGAAAATCTGCTAAACACAATAATCAACAGAAAAATGCTAACAGACGGAAAAACATTGTCATTCCTTATGTTGCTGGAGTCTCAGAGAATTTCAGAAGGATTTTCAACAAACACAACATCCCAGTACATTTCAAACCCAGCAGAACTCTCAGACAGAGGCTGGTCCACCCGAAGGACAGAACCCCCACACACAAACAGAGTGGTGTGGTGTATGCAGTCCAGTGCAGCGAGGTCTGCTCAGACCGTTACATTGGAGAAACGAAGCAGCCTCTTCACAAACGAATGTCCCAACACAGGAGAGCCACCATCTCTGGACAAAACTCAGCTGTTCACCTTCACCTCACGGACAAGGGACACTCATTTGAGGATGAAAATGTGCAAATTTTGGACCGAGAACACAGATGGTTTGAGAGGGGTGTTAAGGAAGCTTTGTATGTTAAGAGAGAAAAACCTTCTCTTAACAGAGGAGGAGGTCTGAGATTTCAACTTTCCAAAACTTACAACTCAGTTTTGGGGCTGATTCACAAAGGTCTTACACCGGATGGGAGCAGAGGTGTCTTGTCTGTGAATTAGACTAACAAAGTTTGTTGAGAAGCCTCTGTTGTTGGGCTGTGAGGTGTTGTTTGTCAATTTACATACAGTTGTTGTGTTTTCTGTCAGAGACTTCAAGGGAACTCCCTACTGTTAAGGGTGTTCTGTCAATTTACATGTATGTGTTACCTCAGCTGTGATTAGTTGTGTTTTCTGTCAGAGACTTCAAGGGACTTGGGCAGCACGGTGGCACAACTGGTAGAGCTGCTGCCTCTCAGCGAGAAGGTTGCCGGTTCAAATCCCGGTCCGGGGCCTTTCTGGGTGGAGTTTGCATGTTCTCCCCGTGCATGCGTGGGTTTCCTCCGGGTACTCCGGTTTCCTCCCACAGACCAAAAAACATGCTTGTTAGGCTGATTGGTGACTCTAAATTGACCCTAGGTGTGAGTGTGAGAGTGGATGGTTGTTTGGTGTGAGTGAGACAGGTCCCTCTTGTAAATGAGTCCCCATGACTCAACGAGGCTAGCCTGTATAAATAAAGGTTGAATGAATGAATGAATGAATGACTCCCTACTGTTAAGGTGTGATCTGTCAATTTACATGTATGTGTTATTGACTTGTAAGCCTGTATAAAACTTCTCATTCTCACAGCTTCCATTCAGAATTGAAAAAGACTTCTGGACAGAAGTCGAAACGTTTTCTGTTACAAATAAAGTCCAGTTGATCCTGAATTGAACGCCTTTTTGATTTATCATGTCCTGGATGACTGAGAATCTTCACCAGCATAAAACATTGAAAGTGTACATTATGCTGGACTACCATTTATAATACTGCAAATAAGTCACAAGAAAACCAAAACTATTAGTTATTATTATTAAGCTGCAAAAGTGAAAGAAACATGTGGCACGTCAAAAACAAAACTAAAAACAGTGGGGCGGTCGACCACCCCGCACCTGCAACAATGCATGCAACACCGCCCACTATGGTAACAGTATACAGTGGTCACAGAATTTGGTGTAACACCAGTTCACAACGTGCTGCGACGTGATGATGTCACTAGGAATACTCGACGTGACATTATAAAACTTAATAGATGTCCTAGGAATCGATGTGTCGATTACTCAAGTAGTCTGTTAAAGCCCTAGTCACCCATGTCATGTGCCCATGTCCAGAAATCACTGTGTGAGGAGCGGGGTACATCCTGGATAGGTCTCAAGTCCATCACAGGGGCACATAGAGACAAAGGAGACAAACAACCATTCACTTTCTCACTCACACCTAGGGACAATTTAGAGTTACCAGTCAGCCCAACATGCATGTTTTTTGTCTGTAGGAGGAAACAGGAATACCTAGAAAAAACCCACACATGCACGGAGAGAACATACAAACTCCACCAAGAAAGGCCCCCGGACCGGGATTTGAACCAAGGACCTGCTCGCTGAGAGGCAGCAACTCTACCAGTTGCACCACTTTACTGCCCAACAAAGAAACAGCACTAGTAAAAAATATGCTGGTGAAGATTCTCAGTCGTCCAGGACATGATAAATCAAAAAGGCGTTCAATACAAGATCAACTGGACTTTATTTGTAACAGAAGACGTTTCGCTTCTCATCCGAGGAGCTTTATCAATTCAATGAACCAGACTGTGTGCGCGTGGAGTTATAACAGGAGTCACGCACCAACATATGTAAATTGCAAGCTGAGGTAACACATACATGTAAATTGACAGATCACACCTTAACAGTAGGGGGTTCCCTTGAAGTCTCTGACAGAAGACACAACAACTGTATGTAAATTGACAAAAAACACCTCACAGCCCAACAACAGAGGTTTCTCAACAAACTTTGCTAGTCTAATTCACAGACAAGACACCTCTGCTCCCATCCGGTGTAAAACGTTTGGGAATCAGCCCCAAAACTGAGTTATAAGTCTTGGAAAGTTGAAATCTCAGACCTCCTCCTCTGTTAAGAGAAGGTTTTTCTCTCTTAACATAGACAGCTTCCTTCACACCCCTCTCAAACCATCTGTGTTCTCGGTCCAAAATTTGCACATTTTGGTCATCAAAAGAGTGTCCCTTGTCTGTGAGGTGGAGGTGAACAGCTGAGTTTTGTCCAGAGGAGGTTGCTCTCCTGTGCTGGGACATTCTTCTGTGGATGGGCTCCTTAGTTTCTCCAATGTAACGGTCTGGGCAGTCCTCGCTGCACTGGATTACGTACACTACACCACTGTTTGTGTGTGGGGTTTTTGTCCTTCGGATGCACCAGCCTCTGTCTGAGAGTCCTGCTAGGTTTTGAGTCCAACTGGGCTTTTGTCAAGTCAGCAAGGAAATCTGCTAAACACAATAATCAACAGAAAAATGCTAACAGACAAAAAAAATTGTCATTCCTTATGTTGCTGGAGTCTCAGAGAATTTCAGAAGGATTTTCAACAAACACAACATCCCAGTACATTTCAAACCCAGCAGAACTCTCAGACAGAGGCTGGTGCATCCGAAGGACAAAAAAACCCCACACAAACAGAGTGGTGTAGTGTACACAGTCCAGTGCAGCGAGGACTGCCCAGACCTATACATTGGAGAAACTAAGCAGCCCATCCACAGAAGAATGTCCCAGCACAGGAGAACAACCTCCTCTGGACAAAACTCAGTTGTTCACCTCCACCTCACGGACAAGGGTCACTCATTTGAGGACCAAAATGTGCAAACCGAGAACACAGATGGTTTGAGAGGGGTGTGAAAGAAGCTGTCTATAGCCGTTTTCGCATTGACCGGCCCTCCCCAGTCCAGCTCGTCTCTGGTTGGCCCAGAGCCAGCCCTGGCCCGCCTCCGTTCATTACGCACTGTCCGGAGAGCAAGCCTTGAAGTGGGTGGGGTGTTCTCTTGAAGTGGGTGGGGTGTTCACTTGAAGTGGGTGGGGTGTTCACTTGACGTGGGTGGAGTGTTCTTGTGTGCGCGCTTACAGTGTTTTAAGAGAGGACACCCCTAAAAAAATATTTGTTAGCTGAATATATATATATTAGTTTTTCTGAGTTTAATTTTTGTTAATAACTGATTACAAATCAGCTTATGTATCAGCTTATGTTAGAACGTAAATATCACGAAGCGCGCACCCATTCTGGGCAGCACGGTGGCACAACTGGTAGAGCTGCTGCCTCTCAGCGAGAAGGTTGCCGGTTCAAATCCCGGTCCGGGGCCTTTCTGGGTGGAGTTTGCATGTTCTCCCCGTGCATGCGTGGGTTTCCTCCGGGTACTCCGGTTTCCTCCCACAGACCAAAAAACATGCTTGTTAGGCTGATTGGTGACTCTAAATTGACCCTAGGTGTGAGTGTGAGAGTGGATGGTTGTTTGGTGTGAGTGAGACAGGTCCCTCTTGTAAATGAGTCCCCGTGACTCAACGAGGCTAGCCTGTATAAATAAAGGTTGAATGAATTTCCGCGTTTCGGCGCGACCTGAATGTCATTAAAATATCACTAATATTGTCTAACTCTTGCGCGCAGCCAGGGTTTTAAAATATAACTAATAATCTCTAACTGCTACATGCAGCTAGAATGTTAAGAGGAGTGATTGCTATATAGGTAAAGTGGACACCTAAATATCCAGTCTGCCGCTGTAGCTCAGAGAGATCGTCACTGCTCTTATGGTGTGGTTACACCGAACAGCGTTTCAACCTCCAAAAAGCTCGTCACGCACGCAAGTGGACGCACTTGTGAATGCAGCGTGTCCAAACCTGAACGCCAGAATGCGAAACAGCTGCTGGGTGTGTGGGAGGAGCTTACCGGTATACAGAGTCTTGCGCACAGAGTCCTCACTCACTCCGCCAGGCGAGGAGCTTTTTATTTCCGTCTCTGTGGAGCAGACTTGACTGGTCGTGAAGGAATTGTCGCGAACACACAGCTACAATGAGTTCCTCTTCCATAGTCCACGACCTCGCGGGTCTTTTCTGTGTCCCACAAACAATACGTCACATAGTGCGCGCGCACCCTCGTTTCCGCGTCACATAGGGACTCTCCCCCTGACCCCCTCTCTTCTCCCCCGACTCTCCCTGATTGGTTGACACACCAACCAATCAGGGAGAGTTGAGCGGCGTCTGAAAGTTTGAACGGCGAAATCTTCAGCATGTTGAATGCGAGGTTTGGAGGCTGAAGCCGGTTCACGTGCACGGAAAAACGCTTCCCAGCACGCTCAACACGCACGCGACCTGACGCCAGACGCCAAGACGTGGCTGGAAGCGCGTCCACCATTGACTTTACATGTAAACTGGACGCTCCTGCTGCTGAAACGCTGTTCGGTGTAACCACATTAATGGTGTGGTTACACCGAACAGCGTTTCAACCTCCAAAAAGCTCGTCACGCACGCAAGTGGACGCACTTGTGAATGCAGCGTGTCCAAACCTGAACGCCAGAACGCGAAACAGCTGCTGGGTGTGTGGGAGGAGCTTACCAGTATACAGAGTCCTGCGCACAGAGTCCTCACTCCGCCAGGCGAGGAGCTTTTTATTTCCGTCTCTGTGGAGCAGACTTGACTGGTCGTGAAGGAATTGTCGCGAACACACAGCTAAAATGAGTTCCTCTTCCATAGTCCACGACCTCGCGGGTCTTTTCTGTGTCCCACAAACAATACGTCACATAGTGCACGCGCACCCTCGTTTCCGCGTCACATAGGGACTCTCCCCCTGACCCCCTCTCTTCTCCCCCCGACTCTCCCTGATTGGTTGACACACCAACCAATCAGGGAGAGTTGAGCGGCGTCTGAAAGTTTGAACGGCGAAATCTTTAGCATGTTGAATGCGTGGTTTGGAGGCTGAAGCCGGTTCACGTGCACGGAAAAACGCTTTCCAGCACGCTCAACACGCACGCGACCTGACGCCAGATGTGGCTGGAAGCGCGTCCACCATTGACTTTACATGTAAACTGGACGCTCCTGCTGCTGAAAAGCTGTTCGGTGTAACCACACCATTACACTCTTTTATCTTGACCCGAGGAAGCGGGTTCGCTTCCCACCTGGTACAAAGTTATTTTACTTTTTTTTTAATTGGAGTAAATAAAAAGGAGTTGTGTTAACCAAACAAACCCCTTTTTATTTACTCCAATAAAAAAAAAAGTAAAATAACTTTGTACCAGGTGGGAAGCGAACCCGCTTCCTCGGGTCAAGATAAAAGAGTGTAAGAGCAGTGACGATCTCTCTGAGCTACAGCGGTGTAATAATATAGGCGTATTAGTCAGTTTACTGACTTACCTATATTTTAGATGAAAGATTTGAGCAGATTTTATCTACACACATCCATCATCAATACTCGCGAGTTCACCCTTTTTCCGGTATTAAATTGCTTCGACTGTGACTAGACAAAATGTAATTTCACGAGAGACTTCAACTTATGTTGATCCACCAAAAGATAGACCTTTTATTGAAATAATCATAAAAGTACATTAAACATAGGTATCGATATTAGCTCTGATTTACTAACTACTTTGGCAAGAATTCAAATTAAAAACAAACAGACAGTTAGGGTCTAACTTACTGTTGGCACATTTACTTGAAGTTTACTGGCTTAAGAAAAATAAGAATAAGGAGGAAGAAAATAGGATGAATGAAAGCTAAGTTTAACGGAAGTTAATTATTTTGAAACAACAGGGTGACACTTTCCAGAACAGGTCCAGCTAGACTTCTCACCCGTGCAGCATACAATCAACGCCTCGTTACCTGGTGAATATACTTCTCTGGAGATAAGAGCAACAAAGTTTTGTGGACACCAACGGACTGTGTTGTCCAGTTTGACGTCCAACTGACTTCCGCGCGTGTATGGCTGACAGATGAGCAGAAGTGCGCTTTTTCCGGCAGGAACAGAGCCAGCTCCTGACTGAGCTTTCAAAATAAAACTCCCAGAAAACAAATTCTTTCAGAAATGAGTGAATGAGGCACAGTAAGCTTTACTGTAACTCCGGCTGAGAACGTAGGTCTAATTGAAATATGACCACAACGTTTCCAGCTTTTCCAGAGGAGAAAAAACCCGTGTTGAGAAAGTTCTCCCCTTCGACACTGAAGGGAGTACAGGAAGTGTCCCTTTAAGAAGGGGGTGTGACTTAGTCACATACTTCCTGCTGATTGGTTGTCTTACCACTAGAGAGGGTGTGACTTTGCAAGTCAGTGAGTTTGAGTGACAGATAGGGTAGACAGTAAATAGAGAAACATGCGTCAGAAGATGCAGGTGCATGTGAACAAGCCATGTAATTTGTTTTGAGAACAGATTCATTGTTTTTAGAAAGGACGGGAGACAGAAAGCAAGTTATGTCTAGAACTTTTCCTTCGTTCCAAAAACACTTCAAACAAATACGAACGGATTGTTCAGTCAACTTTAGACAGTTATTCTGCATAGAGCAGACAGTTTAAAGCAAGATCATTCTGAGGTGTTCTCTTAACTTTGGCATATTTAAAATATACCAGCTTAGTAAATCATCATTAAATGACAAAAATATACTGTTGATCAATTTTGAATTAACACACATTAAAATAAAGTTATTTCTGATTGATTGGTGTCTCTTAATCCAAAATAAATGTAACAAAATTAGTGTCCACTTGTCTCCTTGAGGACTCAAGAAAGTGTAACACTCAAAGTTTCAGAGAGATGTGAAAAGGTGTACTTGAAGGTCAAGCATGAGGACCTGTATCACTACAGCGGCGGACTGGATATTTAGGTGTCCACTTTACCTATATAGCAATCACTCCTCTTAACATTCTAGCTGCACGTAGAAGTTAGAGATTATTAGTTATATTTTAAAACCCTGGCTGCGCGCAAGAGTTAGACAATATTAGTTATATTTTAATGACATTCAGGTCGCGCGGAAAGGCGGAAATGGGTGCGCGCTTCGTGTTATTTACGTTCTAACATAAGCTGAATTGTAATCAGTCATTAACAAAAATTTAACTCAAAGACACTAATTCAGCTAACAATTATTTTAGGGGTTTCTGTAGTTAAATATTAATGAAATCAGCTCGCGCTGAAAATGTTGTTTGAAAGAGTCCCGTCCCTGCTGCAAACAACGAATCAAATGTGAGCAGTACATGACGTGAAACTGGGTCCGTGGGGCCGGCCCGATAAGAACCACGGTGGAGATGGTTCCAAAACGAGGGCGGACCCCGGGCGGAAAAGGAGAATGTTAACATGCCGAACCCGGGTTAGAAGCAGGGTGGAGTCGGGGAGAGCCGGGGAGGGCCGTGCAGTGCGAAAACGGCTTATGTTAAGAGAGAAAAACCTTCTCTTAACAGAGGAGGAGGTCTGAGATTTCAACTTTCCAAGACTTATAACTCAGTTTTGGGGCTGTTTCCCAATGATGGCAGTTTTTAGAGGCAGTGGAACATGACCAGATTGTAGAGACTGATTTATTATTTGAGTGATAAGTGGGCCTATTGCAGAGTGATTGGTTTTTATGAGAGACGAGGGGAAAGGATCCAGGGCGCAGGATGAAGGCTTCATTTTCTTGATGATGGCCTCCACCTCACTCTGAACAACTTCGTCAAAGCTGTTTAGGGTCCCAGAATGCAGACGGGTGGGTGGCACACTGAGAACGGGGAGGTTGTGGAGCTGAGATCTGATAGTGTCAACTTTGGTTTTAAAAGATGAAAGAAACAGGTCGCATTTTTGAGCAGAGTCCTCAAGAGTTTGCTTAATGGGATTAAGCAGACGAGTGATTGTGGAGAAGAGCTGTTTAGAGTTTCCAGGGCAGGTGTTGATGATGTTAGAATAATATTTGGAGCGTGCTTCTTTAAGAGAATAGGCGTATGCTTTCTGATGTTCTTTATATGCCTGCTTATGCACAGACAGACCAGATGATTTTACACGTCTCTCAATAGCACGGCCAGTTGCCTTCATCTTGCGCAGCTCATCAGTGTACCAAGGAGCTGAGCGCGAGAAAGACACCAGTCTTGTCTTTAAGGGGGCGTGTAGGTCCAGGAGCTCCCGAAGAGATTGGTTGTAGTAATCCACAGAGTCATCTGCAGATGAATGATTGACAGCGGTCAGGGTGTGAAGATCAGCAGACAGAACATCAAGGGAAATGTTTTTAAGGTCACGGAACTGGATGGGTCGTTTTGGGTTTGAAGCAGGCGAAGATGAAGGCACTTCCAGGGAGATGACCCTGTGGTCTGAGACACCCAGGTCATATACAGATAAGTTATTGATGAGTACAGTGTCTGTAATCACCAAATCCAGAGTATGCCCCCTGCTGTGCGTAGGGGCGTCAACATGTTGAGTGAGATTAAGAGAGTCCAGAAGAGACTTAAAATCTGTTGCCAGAGGTGAAGAAGAATTGTCCACGTGGATATTTAAGTCGCCAAGAAAAATAGTCTTCACAGGGGAGGTGCAGAAAAAAGTGAGGAGGTCATGCATCTCTGAGTTAAATGAAACATGCGGTTTGGGAGGTCTATAAATTAATATAACATTCATCAGGAGTGGGGCTTTGAAGCTGAAAGCCAGACATTCAAAAGAGGAAAAGTCCTGAGAAGACAGATGAGACAATTTTAAATTACTGCGATAAATTACAGCCAGACCACCACCGCGGCCAGTGCTGCGGGCTCTCTGCAGATAACTGTATCCAGAGGGACACGCCTCATTCAGAGAACTGAACACATCTGGTTGGTGCCACGTCTCTGTAAGACACATGAGGTCCAAGTTCTTCTCCAGAATGTGATCATGAATTAAACATGACTTGTTGGAAAGAGACTGCACATTGAAAAGTTCTAATTTAATACCAGTTGGAATAGGAGCTTTTTGAACCGGTTTAAGCAGACTGAAGTCCACTCCACGTTTTCCTCGCCACTTCGTGCGCAGAGGACTACAAAGGCCTACAGACGCAGCGTTCTGATGACGCCATCGAGGTGCGACACGTCTCTCAGTCCAGACAGCACTAATCGAATCAGAGTTCGCTTGAGAATAAACAGTTTTCTTTCGAGAGCTTCTATGGATGTAACGAGGTCTACGCAGAAGTCCCAGTTGTTTGATGGTGGAAATAGAAGGAGGAATGGAGCAGTTGTTAAGTTCAAACAACTGCGAAGCGGAATACGTCAACATCCACGAGCCGGAGGAGGCTAGCACAGAGCTAGCCGCTAGCAGCAGGCCCACGGCTCCGAAAAAGATATACAAGAAGCAGAGAGATGTAACTCGAACGAGCATTACCTTGAAGGAGTACAGGAGAGAGTCCAGAACAGTCCAGAGGACACAGGAAGTTGAGAGAGGCAGCAGGTAAGCGAACAATAAGTGCAGCTACGTGATACTCGAAGCTAAATTCGTGTTGAAGCTAGCGGGAGCTAGCAGCCCCTACTATTATTAAAATTCCGGTTAGACTAGTAAAGTTTTCTATCTAATGACTCCAGCAAACAAGTCAAATCTTGGCTTCGCCACGATCTCCCATCCTGAGCAAGCACAATGGCATCAGTGGAAAGGAAAAACTCCCTTTTAGAAGGAAGAAACCTCTAGCAGACCCAGGCTCAGGACAAGCGGTCATCTGCTTTGACCGGCAACTTATAATGTTTGCAGATCCACAACGCAGTCAGAAAAGACAGTTGCTCTAAAACTAACTAACTAAAACACAAAACTTAATCACAGAAAGGTAGAAATGTCCGCGTCCGATTCACACAGGTGCTGTACACAGGCTTGCGCCTGCCGCACTCTGCGTTCAAGAAAGGTAGAAAGGTTCAAAGAAAGGTAGAAATGTCCGCGTCCACTTGTACAGGTGCTGTACACAGGCTTACGCCTGTCGCACTCTGCAGTCGAGAAAGGTAGAAATGTCCAACAAGGCTCGGTGAAAAAAAACAGCAGAAAGTAATAAAAAAGGCTTCAAAAAGCAAAAAGTACGAGGAGCAGCGGCAGCCAAGGTGTGCCCGCGTCCACTTCCTCCACAGGTGCTCAGTCACTGACAGGTGCTCAGTCACTGACAGGTGCTCAGTCACTGACAGGTGCTCAGTCACTGACAGGTGCTGATATTGGGATTACATGAACAGTTCTAAAATTGTTTAAATCATATCTGATAGCATTCCGTTTTATAAATATAAATTCATTCAACCTTTATTTAGTCAGGTAAATCTTTTGAACCTCATGGGCTCATTTACGAAAGCGACCTGCTAAAACTAAAGAACAATGAACAGCAGTGGTAGAATCATAAACAATAAACAAACAAACAATAAACAATAGAAAACAAAAGAGAGAAGGAAAAAAATATATATATATTTTTATTTTTTTAACAAAGTATCAAAAAACTAGCAAAACATTATAAGGTAGACGTATAAAATCAAAGACAGGAACAAATCTGCATTGGTTTTTGCCAGGATTCCAACAGATTCTGAAAATAATGAATCTTCTTCATGCACCAAAGTTAGTCATGGAGTTCCTCAAGGTTCAGTGCTTGGACCAATACTCTACGTTATATATGCTTCCATTATGTAAAGTTATTAAACCACAGGGGGACAATTTTAATTGTTATGCTGATGATACACAGTTATAGGTGTCCATTAAACCCAATGAATCAAATCAGCTACTTAAACTACAAGCATGTCTTACAGACAAAAACCTGAATGACCATAATTTTTTTTTGCTTTTGAACACAGAGAAGACTGAGGTTTTAGGTCTTGGACCTGAGCATCTTGTGGGCCAAGATGGTGTAGAGGCAGGGCAGCCGGCTCAAGACCGGAAAGTCCCAGGTTCGATCCCCGGTCACTGCATACCTCGTTGTATCCCTGTGCAAGACACTTAACCCCGAGTTGCTCCCGGTAGGACTGGCTGGCGCCTTGCATGGTAGACTACCGCTACCGGTGTATGAATATGTGTATGAATGGGTGGATGGCTGGTGCTGTGAAGCGCTTTGGGGCCCCTCATAGGGGGCTGGAAAGTGCTATATAAGTAAGCTCCATTTACCATTTACCATCTTAGGAATTAATTTTTCAATCTTTCACTTTCGCTGGATGACATTAATCTGGCCTCCAGCTCTAATGTTAAAAAAACCTCTGTGTTATTTATCATCAGAATGTCTTTTGACCCCATATTAAAAATGTTACCAAAACCGCTTACCTCCACCTGCATAATATCACTAAGATTAGACGCCTCTTGTCCTAAAATGATGCAGAAAAACTGGTTCATGCAATTGTCACATCTAGGCTAGACTATTGAAATGGTTTATTATCTGGGTGTCCACAAAGTTCTTTAAAAAAATTTCAGCTGATCCAAAATGCTACTGCCAGAGTCTTAAGGAGAGTTGATAGGACATCATATCTCTCCAGTTTTAGCTTATCTCCAATGGCTCCCTGTCAAATCCAGAATAGAATTCAAAATGTTACTTCTAACCCACAAAGCTCTCAACAACCTAGCTCCATCTTATATTACAGATCTTATTGTTACCCTTTACGTAACATGTACGTACCTGGAAGTGCTGAGTCAATACCAGGTACATAGAATGTACATACCAGATAAGAACCAATTAAGTACCCTTTGCGCCCCAGATAAGTACCCTGTGAGTACAAGATAAGTACCTTGTATGTACAAGGTACATACACTGAAGGTATCTGGTACATACCAAGTAAGTACCAAGTCTTGTAAGTACAAATACATACCAGGCAAGTAAGTACCGGTAAGTTTACTATTGTGGGCTGCATCACTGATGACCAGAAAGCAGCATAAAGAGGTGTGGTGGACAACTTTGTGGAATGGTGTGGGCAGAACCACCTGCAGCTCAACACTGGAAAAGCTAAAGGGCTGCAGGTGGACTCCAGGAAGAAGACCCCCTGCCATCAACATCAAGGGTACCAAGGTGGACACTGTGGTCTGCTACAAGTACCTGGGGGTCCACCTAGACAATAAACTGGACTGGACAGCTAACACCAACACCCTCTACAAGAAAGGACAGAGACACCTTTTTCTTCTGAGGAGACTCAGGTCCTTTAACGTCTGCAGGACCATGCTGCAGATGTTTTACCACTCGCTGGTCTCCAGTGTCTTCTATACCATGGGGTGCTGGGGCAGCAAGGTGAAGAAAGCTGATGTCAACAGACTCGATAAACTCATGAAGAGAGCTGCTCAGTTCTGGGAGTGGACCTGCAGTGTCTGAGCAGAAGATGCTGAGGAAACTGCTCCAGATCCTGAACAACACGTCACACCCCCTGCATGACACACTGGACTCTAAAGCCCGGAATACACCTGAGCGTACATGAAGTACGCCACTGTACGCGCGCATTTTGTGCGCATGTTTTCGCTGCTATAGCTCGGCTTTTATCAGCTTTCAAACGCTCGCGTTCTCGCTCCAGATCCTTGTTGTAATATGAGCAGCTGCGCGCGGAGGGGACTCAACTGAGCTCGCTGATTGGTCACTTGCTGACACGCCTACTGAAATGATTGACAGCTTTCAGTCAGCTCAGTGAAACCTCGAGAATGCATCATGAGCAGCTCGCTGAAGACCGCTGCGGTGTTCTGATGCGGTGTTTCTACTATATATGTTATAAAAAGTTATCTCAGAAATAAAAATAATAACAGGGAGCGCTTTTCCTGCAGCACACAGTCCACCAGGGAATATTTAAAACATCGCGCAGCCCAGGTAGGACCTGAATTCATTCATTTCAGTCATCGAGTGAACGGAGGAAGAAGTGATTACTTGACTTTAGGCAAAAAAACAAAAGAAAAGGCCCGATCAGCGATAAAGAAGGGAAACTTATTTCATTTGTGTAACATACAAAACAGTCCGGCGCCGGGGAAGTTTATGGTCAGACACCGCGCAAGCGTCCGCGGTCGTAAAAAAAAAAAGCTTTGCGCGTACATGCCCTGAGAGGGGCTACGCGGGGGCTACACTTTTGCCTTGACGTACGTACGTGGCGTATAGGCGTATAGATAGAACGCTCAGGTATATTTCGCCCCTAACCGCAGCACCTTCAGTCGTAGACTGAGACCACCGAGGTGCTCCACAGAACACCACAGGAAGTCCTTCCTCCATGTGGCTATCAAACATTTAAACTTCTCCCCCTTTCTACACATAGGATAATAAAATGAATCCTGCACCTCAGTAAACACGTTAATGTTTCTGTCTGCACCTGACCTGTTTAGAACTGAATTGTTGGCATTTTTATATTCTCTGTTATTTTTATATCTTGTGTATGTTCCTTTGTATTGAAACTGACACAATAATTTCCTGTGGGGTCAATAAAGTTCTATCTTATCTTATCTTTATGTGCCAATTCATACAGACAGTAAGAGAAAATTGTCCTGTACCTCCAGCATGTCATTAGCAGCTCCGTCAGCCATGTTGGACGCCTCCTCGGCTTTGTTGATGTTGTCAATAATGTTGCTGTAAGCTTTTGTTACGTTCACTGTTCCCTCCTTCCAGGTTTCTGAAACCAAACTGCATTTCCAGCACATCACAGGTTAACTTCCTGTGACTTGTCTTCATTCAACCATGACATGTTTGTCTGCTTCAGACTTATCGCACGGTTTAGATTCTTACCTGGACAAATTCATGGCTAAAATGTTCAGGTACTCAGCATGTCTCTCTGCACCTTCCACCAAAGGGATCAGAGAGTCAGTTGAAGAAAAACGTTGTACTTTCATTGCCAAAGGCAATCTGGCCCCATCCAGAAGTGCTGCCAAATGTTCATATTCCTGAAAAATACAGATAAAAACCTTTACATGTACACTCGTCAACTTTTCTTCCAAACAGATACAATGAGAATAATTATGAAACAAATTAAAACTTAGAGACTGGTAGTACAATATGAGTAATCTCTACAGCACATTCATATAACGTAAAACTGTAGGAGTTCTGCACTGCCTTCTTTCTCCCACCACCTGAGACTCTAAAGACCAGCACCTACAGATGGTCAGAGCTACAAGCAGGAGGAGGATACAAGGCTGCAGAGAGCATTCAGTAGGGCTTTAACAGAGTACCCGAGTAATCGACAGATCGAGTCCTGGGACTTCTAGCGAAGTTTTTAATTTCACCTCGAGTACTCGTAGTGACATCATCACAACGCAGTTACACCACTAAATCAAATCCCTGTTTGTAGCACGTTGACAATCCTATTGTGGGTTAAACCCAACCAAGCCACTTGGAGCTGAGCAACTGGAAACAGTCAAACTTTAATAACACACAAGAGGCAGGTCTATATTACAGACGTCTATCTCACTCATGGTGTGGCCAGAACACTAACATACCGCTAAGCCTTAAGCCTCCAGTAGACCTGAGCGTCCTCCCTTTACACCACTCTACGCGTGCATTCTGTGCGCATGCGTTCGCTGTTATAGCTCTTTTTTTTTTTTAATGCTCGCGTTTTCGCTCCAAATCCTTGTTGTACTGTGAGCAGCTCCAGCAGAAGATCCCTAGAAAACAAACTGAGGTCGCTGATTGGTCACTTGCTGACACGCCTACTGAAATGATTGACAGCTCGTCAGAAAACTCGAGAACTCATCATGAGCAGCCCGCTGCGGTGTTCTGCTGCGGTGTTTCTACTTTATATGTTATAAAAAGTTCTAAGAAATAAAAATAATAACAGGGAGCGCTTTTCCTGCAGCTCACCGCCCACCAGGAAATATATAAAACCTCCCGCAGCCAGGTAGGACCTGAATTCATTCATTTCAGTCATCGAGTGAACGGAGGAAGAAGCGATTACTTGACTTTTGGCAAAAAAACAAAAGAAAAGGCCCGATCAGCGATAAAGAAGAGGAATTTAATTCATTTGTGTAACATACAAAACAGTCCGGCGCCGGGGAAGTTTATGGTCAGACACCGCTCAAGCGTACGCGGTCTTAAAGAAAGAGCTTTGCGCGTTTGTGCCCGAGGGGCTACGCGGGGCTACGCTTTTGCCACAGCGTACGTACGTTGTACAGAGGCGTATAGGGAGTACATGCAGGTATACTGGGGGCTTTATGGGAAAGACATAACACATCCACTTCCCAACTTCCTGTTTGGAGCTATGTGACCACCGTAGATTGTGACAGTAGGGGGCGGTGTTGCATTGCAGGTCACACCGGGTCCAACCGCCCCACTGTTTTTAAGTTTTGTTTTTGACGCCGAACGTTTCATTAACTTTTGCAGCTTAATAATAATAACTAATAGTTTTGTTTTTCCTGTGACTTATCTGCAGTATGATAAATGATAAGGAGCATAATATATGCTCCCATTGTTTTAAGTCTTTTTTTGTGTGTAAATAATGACGTTTTTATGCTTTTTTTTGCATCTTAAGATCCTATGACGTCATTGACTACTTGAGTTCTACTTGAGTTTTTTTATGTTAATGTGGAGTTTAAAAATTATGTACCGGTACTCGTTCAACCCCTAATGTTGGGACATGACCTACCAACAATAGTTTTGTTCTAGCCAGTATCTTTGTGAGTAAAACTAAGTATTAATCAACTGTGTTTTCTCCACGTTTTCAGAGTTTAACTCTGACATCCTCATGTCCTGCGAGAAACTCTGTGAGCCTCCAACCCTCCTGTGCCTCCTCAGCTGCTCTATGCCTTCCAACCACTAGTCTGTTTCCCTTTTGGATCCCGTCTCTAAAGCACTTCTTCCTTGCCTTGGAAACCGTTGGATCAGCTCCCCCTGTCCTGACCCAAACTTTTACTGTAAGGAGTACAGCTGCAAGTAAATGGTAAATGGAGCTTACTTACAGTATATAGCGCCTTCCAGCCCCCTATGAGGGGCCCCAAAGTGCTTCACAGTACCAGCCATCCACCCATTCATACACACATTCATACACCGGTAGCGGCAGACTGCCATGCAAGGCGCTTTCCAGTACTACCGGGAGCAGGACTAGAAAGGATATATATATATATATATATATATATATATAATGTACTTTGTATACTGTATATATATCCCTTATATTGGTTATTTTACAGTAAGTTGAGTCTTTGTTCTACGTGTTTTGTAGGGACAGGTACCAGGGATGGAAGTGTTTGTTTGTTAACAATTGATTTAATTTGTTTACAATGTCATAAACATAGTGTTAAAATTATTAATATTTAGTTATTTGATTTTGAGGGGCTAAAACCAGCTACTAGGGAGCACAAGCCAGTATTGTGCCAGTCCCAAGCCCAGGTAAATGTTGAGGTTTGTGTCAGGAAGGACATCCATCGTAAAACACTTTTACCAAAGATAATATATGAGTTCTTTAAAGAGAAACCATACTGGATTGGACAAGGCCAGGTTAACAATGAACGCCACCGGTGCTGTTGACAAACAGGGTGCCGGCGAAAATTGTGCTACTGTTAGTCAAAGATCACGAGGAGGGAAATGTGTCAGGAGACAGGGGGAAAAGAGGAAAGTGAAGAATGTAGGACTGAGGGTTGCAACTCTAAGAAAGGGTAGTGCTCAGTATGTTGCTGTTGGTTCTGACCTCTTTAGAATCCTGCAGCATGGACAGCATGTCATTGACCTGAGTGACATCATCTTCAGCCATGTTTAACAAGTCTTTGACGTCTTTCTGCTTCAGCAGCAGCTCTTCAATCCTCATCTGAGGGAATCAGAAACAAAACACATAAGCTGCCTTCTTCTTCTCACCCTCCTCTCTGTGGATTTCTCAGGTCTACTCACATTACTGTCCTCCAGAGTTTTCTCATTCAGGTTGTTGAGCTCTGCCGCTCTGGCAGTGTTGTTTACGGCTTCATTCAGAACTTCTCGGAGGTCCATCAGGTCAGAGTGGAGGTGAGCCATGCGGTCTCTGATCTCCTTGGTTAGGTTTTGGTTTTCTGCCTGAAGATTTGCTAACTCTTTGTGAACACTGAACAACACTGAAAACAGCCACAGACAAACAATGGGATTTAGTCAGATGTGGCTTCTATTTTACAGCAAACAGAACTTGGTGCTTGCACAGACAGCAAACTTTAAAGAAAAGGGCATTCCTTGAAGGAATGCATATCACTTGCCAAGTTTCAAACTAAGACCATCAGATGTTAAGGATTGGAAGATGTCACAGTCAGAGTATGTGTTGGGAATAGGGTTGCACAACTACCTGTACATATTTTTTAAAGTAGACTTCAACATGATAAAAGTCGAGTCGACTAGTCACTGTGACATCATAGGAACTCAAGACACTACATCATATTCACAAAAAAAGTCATTTATTATTTACAAAAAAGAAAAGAGCAACGAAACATTGGCATACTTATGCTGCTATCATTTAAGAGTCAGAGTCAGATAATCTTTATTGTCATTTGCACCGCATGTGGTACATGTGATGAAACAAGATTATGTACGCAGCATCCCAGTTACATCCAACAATAAAAGGTAAGATAAGAACAGTAATAAGATCTAAGATATGAACTAAGAAAAACATCAACTAAAAAAATCCACTAAGCCCTAATATCATAGAAAACATCATTCCAAACAGCAGCACGAACATGAGTCTGTATGAGCAGATGGTCACGAATGAACACAGCAACATGAAACAGATCAGCAGCAACATGATGTGACAGTGATTATTCTGGTTATTTATTCACAAGTCTAACAGCCTTAGGGTAGAAGCTGTTCCTCAGTCTAGTGGTTCTACACTTGATGCTCCTCAACCTCCGTCCTGAGGGGAGTGGGGCAAAAAGTGTGTGCTGGGTGAGTGGGGTCTTTCATGATGCAGGTGGCCCTCTTCCTGCATCTGGAGGTGTAATGCCCCTTTTCCACTACCGGCCCAGAGCGGCCCAGTCTGGTCCGGTCTGGTCCAGTTAGGATTGGCTCACATGCACGGTTTTGTCTCCATTCACTATCTGCAGCCCTTCTGTGGGCGGGGTGTAGAATCTCACTCGTCCTACCACGTGGTGGCGGTAGTGTTACCTCAAGCTATTTACTAGCCACCACTAAACATTAGAAGAAGAACACCCTGCAGAACCTTGTCTCACCACCTGTTGGCGGTAATGTCCCTTGAGCTATTTAATGCTCTGATCTTACTTTATAGACTTTTCAGCTTGTTTTAAACCCCTGTGTTTTCCATTTTGTTTCTTTATAATAAAGATTATTCTCATATATGCACAAGGTTCCTGTTAACATTGCTTAACACATTGATCACACTGCCCTGTAATCAGTTAAACTATTTTTACAGTAAGGTAATATTAAATGTTTGTATTTCATTAAATTTAAACGGTAATATTTTGTCAGGGCTAATTCAAAGTCAAATGCAAATGGATAATTTGGTTTAAACTGTCCCATAAACATTAAAAGCATGTTTCTTTAAACGTAAAAACAAAGTATTAATAATTAAATGTTTGTTGATCAGGAAACTCGTTTGGGCATCCAAGAACAGCTTCATCGGGGTTGACGGCGACGTCTGTGCATCCTTGGAAAAGCTGCTGCACCCACAACCCGACATCAGGATGGATGGATGGATGGATGGATGGATGGGTTCATGTTGACATCTGTGCATCCTGGCAAAAGCTGCTGCACTACTCATGACACGACAACAGGAAGGATGGATGGATGGATGGATGGCTGTTCAAATCTAATAATCTTTTTCTTATGATTCTTTAAAGGTCAAATGCAAATGGAAAATATTGAATGGTAAATGGAGCTTATTTATATAGCGCTTTCCAGCCCCCTGTGAGGAGCCCCAAAGCGCTTTACAATACCAGCCATCCACCCATTCATTCAGACATTCATACACCGGTAGTGGTAGCCTGCCTTGCAAGGCGCCATCCAGACCTACCGGGAGCAACTCGGGGTTAAGTGTCTTGCCCAGGGACACACAACACATGGTGGGCGGATGCGGGATTCGAACCTCCAACCTTCCGATCAGGGGTCGACTGCCATTACCACTACACCACGGTCGCCCACAATAATATTGTGTAATATTCTTAACTTCCAGTATGTTTTTAAACAAACACTATACTGTACACACTTAACATTGTAAAATATGTTTAGGAAATTATTGTTCAATGACACCACTTAAGAAATAAAATGTTTATTATGAAAACTAAGAAGTGAAAAAAGCACAAAAATAAATACTGCATCCACCTAAATGATTTTTTTCCTGTTGTCTCATGTGCTTCCTCCAGAAGACACAAGTTGATAAATTCTGGTGTTGACTTCTTCGTCTTAACTGTAAAAAAAAAGAAAAACATGGTTACCGGTAATTCAGTCTAGAAACTGTTTTATATGTAGATATATTTTATAAGATATATGTAAGATATATATACATATATCAAATATCTCAGAAACCACAAAGCAGATATTTTTCAAACCAACACAGTGTAATCACTACATGTTTATATACACACTGTAAGCTGTTGGAGTTATTTGAATTAAAATTCGATTTTTAATAGACATAAGTGTGTCGACCTAGCTTTTTTTTTCTACTAGTATTTAACACATATCTTAGATCTCAGAAACCACAAAGCAGATATTTTTCAAACCAACAGAGTGTAATCACTACATGTTTATGTGCATACTGTAAGCTGTTGGAGTTATTTGAATTAAAATTCGATTTTTTAATAATTTATTTTCGAAGCACATGTGATAGGTTTGGAATTAGTCAAAACAAATCAATTTAAATCCAGATTTGACCACAACGTGACATTATTAAGGACTTGTTAACCTGAGGAACCCTCGTGGTATAAAGCAGCTATGAAATATATTTTTTAAGCTTTTATTTAGCTACATTTAAAACAAAGAACGCCGATCGACCCCACCCGCGCGTGCATGTGATGTGCATGTGTCGACCTACTTTGTTAAATCCAGCTGATTTGACCACAACGTGAAATTATTAAGGAACTGTTAAGCTCAAGCACCCTCTTGATATAACGTCAGCTATGAACTATATTTTTTAAAGCGTTTATTTAGCTACATTATAGAAATAAAGACGGCTCACGTGCGCGCGCGGGCGCGCGCGTGCACGTGGCGAAACTACTTTTTTAAATCCTGCCGTTTTGACAACAACGTGGAATTATTAAGGAATAGTTCGGCTTAAGACACATGTGTGCTGTAATTTTTAATACAAATAATTGTTTTTACCATGTTAATCTTGTAAAGTCCTTCGGTGTTTGCTCCCTCACGGCAGCCACTTCCTCAAACTCAGTCCAGCCTCCTCCTCACGGTTCGGGTCCAGCCGGCCTCGGACCTGCTCTGAGATGAGTCCGGAATCTTGGCGCGGCGCCGCGCATCTGTTAGGTGGAAATGCTCTCCAACGCGCGCTTGGCACGCAAATATGACGTCACATCCGAGCCGGGCCACCAAGTGGAAAAGGGGCATAAATGTCTGTGATGGTGGGGAGACTGACTCCAACAGACTTCTGTGCAGCCTTCACCACTCTCTGTAGAGCTTTTCTTTCTGCAGCTGTGCAACCTCCATGCCACACGTTGATGCTGGAGCACAGGATGCTCTCCACTGCACACCTGTAGAAGGAGGTGAGGACTGAGCTTCTCAGACCAGCTCGTCTCAGCCGTCTGAGGAAGTAGAGTCTCTGATGACCTTTCTTGATCAGGCTGGTGGTGTTGTTGCTCCAGCTGAGGTTATCATTCATGTGTACACCCAAGTATTTGTAGCTGAAGACCACTTCCACTGCAGATCCTCTTGTGTTCAGTGGGGCGTGGATGTGTATGTTCCTTCTGAAGTCCACAATCATCTCCTTGGTCTTCTTCACATTTATGTGAAGGTTATTCTCTTTCCACCAGCTCTCCAGATGTTCCACCTCCTGCCTGTAGCTGGACTCATCATTGTTTGTGATGCATCCTACCACAGCTGTGTCATCTGCAAACTTTACAATATGACAGCCTGGATGGGTGGCTGCAAATTGGTATGTGAGCAGAGTGAACAGAAGAGGGCTCAAAACACATCCTTGAGGAGAGCCAGTGCTGAGGGTTATGGTGGAGGAGGAGAAGTTGTGGTTCCTCACTGACTGAGGTCTGTTTGTTAAAACGTCTAGTACCCAGTTACAAATAGAGGGGCTTAGTCCCAGTGTGGATAGTTTGTCCATCAGGGTTTGGGGGATCATGGTGTTGAAGGCAGATGTGAAGTTCACAAAGATAATACGGACGTATGAGTCTTTCTGTTCCAAGTGGGTGAGAGCAGTGTGGACCACAGAGGAGATGGCGTCCTCTGTTGATCGGTTCTCGCGGTATGCATACTGATGAGGGTCCTCGTTGATGTTGATGGATGTTTTGATGTGAGTCATGACCAGTTTTTCAAAGCATTTTGCAACTATCGGGGAGAGGGCCACCGGCCGATAGTCATTCAGACCAGTCACTGTGGAGCTTTTTGGAACTGGGATGATGGTGGCGGTCTTCAGGCAGGTGGGAACTGTCTCCAGGGCAATTGAGGTGTTAAAGATGTCAGCCAGCACATCACAGAGCTGATCGGCACTTTCAGCACTTTCCCGGGAATGTTGTCCGGTCACTTTGTAAGGGCTGATCCTCCTGACTCACTTCTGTTGCGGTCATGCTGAGGCACTCTTCATCAGGTGGTGAGGTGAGTCTGGTGCTAGGTGGTCTGTTTGGGTCTTCAAAGCGTGCATAAAACTTGTTGAGGGCATCAGGCAGAGATGGGTCTTTAGGGCATTGTACACTCCTTCCTTTATAATCTGTTATGCACTTAATACCCCTCCACATGCTCCGTGGTTCTTGTGAGGTGAACTGTCTCTCAATCCTCTGTGCATATTTGGCTTTGGCCCTCTTAATGCCAGCAACCAGCTCTTTCCTTGTCTTTCTCAGCTCTTCTGAGTCTCCAGACTTGAAGGTAGTGTTCCTGGCTGCCAGCAGTGTGCAAACTTCTGCATTCAGCCAAGGTTTTGAGTTGGGGTAGCATTTAATTTTTTTTTTTGATGGAGACATTTTCAGAGCGTGTACTAATATATCCCAGTACTGAGGATGCATATTGATCAAGATCAACCGATCCTCCATTTTCAGCAGCTTCTCTGAAAACATTCCAGTCTGTTTTTTCAAAACAGTCTCTCAGCATGGAGCCACTGTCCTTGATCCAAAATTTAACTTCCTTTTGTACCGGTCTGGAGCGTCTCAGCGGGGAGGGGGGTTGGGCTGGAACCATTAGTATGGATATGTGATCAGAAGAACCCAGGTGGGGGGGAGGGTTGCTTTGTATGCGTCCTTTACGTTTGTGTAAACATGATCCAGGGTGTTGTTTTCACGTGTAGCTATGGTAACATGTTGATTGAAGTTTGGGAGACAGTCCTTTAAATTCACGTGATAAAAGTCACCTGCAACAATGCAGAGACACTTTGGATGCTCACTCTACAGCGAGCTGATTAAATCATGAATTTCTTATAGGATATCATTAGCATTAGCTTCAGGTGGGATGTAAATGACCATGATAAGGATCACTGAGAACTCGCGGGGGAGGTAGTGAGGCAGACACTTCACTGTTATTTGCTCAACAGCCATTGTGCATGAACGTTTAATAACAGAACAGTTTGTACACTAATTCTTACTTATATAAATGCACACCCCACCTCCTCTTGTTTTTCCCGTTATCTCGTTAAACCGATCCGCTCTGAAAAAGAGTCTGTCATCCAGCTGATACACGGAGTCCGGCGTTTCCTTTAAAATCCATGTCTCGGTGAGGCAAAGCACCGAGCACTTCATCATCTCGTCCGACGCGCTCGCTCTCAGACAAAGCAAATCCATCTTGTTGTCCAGCGAGCGGACGTTAGACAGAAAAAGAGACGGCATCGGGGGTCTCCCGGTTTTAGCATCAGCACGCAGTCTCACCATAATCCCCGCCCAGCAACCCCTCTTCTGAAGCCAGGAGCAACGCTTTCTTTTCTGTTCGCCGGAGCACCTCCGTTGCAGCTTCCAGATGAATGACTTTAAGAGCCACATCCTGCCAAACGTAGTTAAGTTAATAAGTTTTTTGGAGGGAAAACTTGGGCTGATGTGGAGAGATGGTATCCATCCCACTTTGGATGGAGCCGCTATTCTTTCTAGAAATTTGGCTGATTTTGTTTATCCTCCAAATTATTGACAACTCAGGGTTCAGTCCAGGAAGCAGAGTTGTGGTCCTCCACACCTCTCTGCTGCTTCTCCTCGGTTACCTACCCAAACCCTCATTGAAACAGTGCCAGCTTGCCCATGGCAAAAAAATAAAAATAAACCAGCTCTAAATACATTTAAAAAATCTTATTAAAATAAACACAGTTCCTCCACCAGAACAAAATAATACTGTACAATCATTAAATGTGGACTATTGAACATCAGATCGCTTTCCTCTAAATCCCTGTTAGTTAATGAACAGATAACTGATCATCATATTGATTTATTCTGTCTGACAGAAACCTGGCTACAACAGGAGTATTTTGTTAGTATAAATGAATCCACTCCTACTAATTACAGGTATTTAAATTTTCATGTTCCTAGAATAACCGGCCGAGGTGGAGGAGTGGCGTCTATTTTTCAGGCAGGATTATTGATTAATGCTAAACCGATTATTACTGGTAGTTATGATTCTTTTGAATCGCTGTTCCTCAGTCTTTCTCATCCAAAATGGAAATCAGAAAAGCCACTTTTACTAGTTGTTATATATCGTCCACCAGCTGCTTACTCTCAGTTTTTGTCCTATTTCTTAACTGATTTACTACTAAATACTGATAAAGTTATAATAATGGGTGATTTCAATATTCATGTAGATGTTGAAAGTGATAGCTTAAGCATAGCCTTTAATAAGTTAAGAGTCAATTGGTTTGACCCAAAATGTCCACACATCTACTCATTCTTATCATCACACTTTTGACCTGGTTCTGACCTATGGCATAGAGATTAATAATTTAGTAATAGTTCCTCAAAATGCTATTCTGTCCGACAATTTTTAATAACCTTTGAGTTTACATTAATTGACTACACAGTCACGGAGAGTAAATTTCATCTTAGCAGGTGCTTATCAAAAAATGCTGTAACCAAATTTAAAAATTCTCTGCTATCAATCTAACAATGTTCAGTCAGGCCATATGGACAGTTTCTTTTATTTTTTGGAACAACGTTTTGCCCTCCATCCAAAGGGCTTCATCAGATGAGGATGAACAGTCTTTCAAAAAAAATAAATAATAATAATAAATAAACATATTAAAAAAAACAGTGCAGATGACATGACTGAACATTGTTAGATTTTTTTTACCTGGATTATTGAGCATGAACCTTGAAGTCTCTTCCATCAATGGTTTCCTCTGTCTTGCAGAGTAATGCATCAGAGAACAGGGACTTAGATCATCTAGTTGATCATCTTACAACTTCGATGCAAACTTCACTTGATAAAATTGCTCAGCTGAAAAAGTCAATATTCAATCAGAGGAAACTGGCTCCTTGGTTCAATTCTGAGTTACATATTTTAAAGCAGGCATCTAGAAACCAGGAGAGAAAATGGTGCTCTACTAATGTTGAATAATTTTATTTAACTTGGAAAGATGGTCTGCTAACATATAATAAAGCTCTCTATAAAGCTAGAACTTTATATATATCTGTAATAGATGAAATATAGATATCCATATCAATATGTCTATATGTCTATATGTATATATGTTATATATATATATATATATATAATATATACATATATATATATATATATATATATATATATATATATATATATATATATATATATATATATATATATATATATATATATATATATATATATATATATATATATATATATATATATTATATATATATATATATATATATATATATATATATATATATATATATATATATATATATATATATATATATATATATATATATATATATATATATATATATATATATATATATATATATACATATATTATTAGGCATGTAACGGTTGTAATGGGTGTACCGAACCGTTTCGGTACAGCACGTTCGGTTCGGTCCACCTGCGTACCGTTTCGGTTATTTTTTCACTCATTGAACGTTAATATATGCGCCGCGGAACAAAATTTCCTGGGCGCGTTTCAGCACGGAGCTATTATCGCGTAGCACGCGCAGCATTATTAGCCATTAGCTGCTCGCTCCGGTCTCCTGTTTGGGAACGTTATGGCTTTCTTGTTAAGACGAGCGCACGTTCAAAGCTGTGTTTGTGGACATTGTTTCATGAAGACTCTGCAGCAGCTGCGTGACACAGCTCTCTGCAGCAGCAACACGTCTAACGTGAACGCGCTGGAAACTACGTCATCGGCATGTGAACAGAAACAGCAGCTGTTGCAGAAACACCGCTAAAAGGGTTGGGTGTTTGGTGTTGTAGGGGTGTTTGGTGTTTCAGTGTTTGCGTAAATTTTCATACTTTTATACTATTATGAAAAAACTCAGGACAGTGTTACACTTTTACTATTTTATGCTTATGTTTATTAAATGTTTTAGTGTTTAGTGTTTAGATGGTTACTGTTGCACCGAGGGACTGAGAGAAACGCAATTTCGGTCCTGTGTATGTCCTGTACATATTGCAGTTCTGACAATAAAGTTGACTTTGACTTGACTTTGAAAAGCAGCTGCATTTAAACAACTTTTACCATGTAATCAGAGCGGTCCAGATCAATAACACAAACTGTATGAGTTTTTAAAGATCTGAACCTAAGTCTGAATGTTTTTTATGCGCAGTTGATCCTTGCTATGAGACATCCATCACGTCAACACTTAAGTCAAAAAGTTCAGCTCTTTATGAAAAAACTAAAACTGATTGTGAACAAGTCCTGGAGCTGATTTAAGCCCTGCCCTGATGATGAGTGGGAGATTCAACCGTTCAAGAGGTATTGTTCTTTTATTATAATTATTATTTATAATTTATTATTATTTAAAATCATAATCTTATTAACTTATTTTTTTTACCTCTGTTTTTTATTTCCAGTATTTCCAGTTACAGAGGTAGCATGTCTCTTCCACTTCAGGGAAATCCACCAGAGATCACCTGCTGCAGCTAAGAAGTGTGTGATGACTGAACTGAACTCTGGTTGTGAGTAATGAGGACAAATACAGCCACACTGCTGCTACTGGACAAAAACTTGATTAGTTAGATTGTAAACAGTCTGTTGCTGCTTATTGTTCTGGTTCTGACTGTTATTGTATTTATTAAGATTTTTATTATTTTTAATATAATTTATTTATTGTAGAGTGCTGTTTATTTAAAATATCATCCAAATGGGTCACTTTTATTTATTACTACAATACAATACAAACATATTTTTGGCATATTTTCAAAATAAACATTTTGTAAGTCTTTATTTTGTCTTTTTTTTTGTACCGAAAATAAACCGAAAATAAACCGAACCGAGCCCTCCTTGTAATTGAACCGAACCGAAATGTGATTTTAGCGTACCGTTACACCCCTAATATATATATATATATATATATATATATATATATATATATATATATATATATATATATATATATATATATATATATATATATATATATATATATATATATATATATATATATATATATATATATATATATATATATATATATATATATATATATATATTTAATAGATGATAATAAAAATAACCCTAGGTTTCTGTTCAGTACTATAGGTAGAATAATTTTAAGTCCCATCTCTGTTTAACCATGTATCCCTACAACTATGATTTTATACTGTTTACTTTTATTACTACTGCTTACATTTAATTACTACTGTTTACATTTACAGTACACTACTCTAATATCTACACCACTGCTGATACATATACAGTGTGCTCTGAACGGTCTTATTTAGGGATGCCCAATGTGCCTTACTGCATATGCCACTTTTTGCCTCTATAACAACATCAACTACTACCTCATACATATACTGTGTACATTAACTCATACGCTGCTTTGCCACTTTGCAAATGTCAATGCTAGAAACCTTTAGTTTATTTTAGTTATACTTTTTATACTCTTTTTTTATACTAGTATGCAAAAACTCAGGACAGTATTATGTTCATTAAATGTTTAATGTTTTAGTTTTAGTTTTAGAGTTGGTGTAAATTTTCATACTCTTATACCACTATGCAAAAACTCAGGACAGTGTTAGTTTTACTATTTTATGCTTATGTCTATTATTATATGTTTCAGTGTTTCAATGTTTAGATGTTTACTGTTGCACCGAGGGACTGAGAGAAACGCAATTTCGGTCCTGTGTATGTCCTGTACAGTACATATTGCAGATCTGACAATAAAGTTGACTTTGACTTTGACTATAAGCATATGACTTCATGAGATTCTTTATAAATAAAACTGTTTCAACTAAAGAGAAAATTCTAAACATCATTTCTTCTACTACCCCTGGTTCCCTGTCAGATGATGCAGCTTTAGAGATATAACTGGAACCTGATTTGTGTTTGGACTGTTTTTGTCCTGTTGAGCTCTCTGAATTGTCTAAAATAATAGCTTCACCCAACACCCAAACCATCCACATCTGCTAGATCCCAACCAGGCTGTTTAAAGTAGGGGTGCACCGATAAATCGGCCCCGATTTCCTTAGTTTTGGGAAATCGGAAATTGGCCGATACGTGAGAAAACTATTTTACCGATTTTTTTTTGTTTTAACAGTAACTGTCTGAACTTCATTTATATTTCAGAGCACTACCTCATGGCCAGTTAAAACAAGTTTGTATTGCTTCTGGGATATTGTTAAAGGGTATGTTTTGCAATAAAATAATATTGGAAAATTGAAGATGCATTGTGACCTTATAACACCTGACAGTTTCACTTATAAAACTAAATCGATATCGACCAAAATCGGAATTGGCAGGTCAGACTTGTTAGAAATCTGTGATCGGTGAACGGCCAGAAAACGGCAATCGGTGCACTCCTAGTTTACCATACCATACCATACCATACCATTTTATTTATAAAGCACTTTAAACAGGAACAAGTCCACACCAAAGTGCTGGACAAACAAACACGCAACAGGCAACACAGACAATGAAGTACAACACGAAAAACATAAAAACATTGCAGATCATAAATCAAACGATCCAATACAAATCAGCTGGCATTGAAAGCAATGGAGTAGTAGTGAGTTTTTAACCGGGATTTGAAAACCGAGAGGGAGGGGGCCTGTTTGATGAGCAGCGGTAACTCGTTCCAGAGTCTTGGGCCTGCTACAGAGAACGCCCTGTCACCCCTGCGCTTAAGGCGAGTTTCTGGAACTATTAAGAGTACCTGATCCTCTGACCTCAAAGCACGTGGAGGGACATATGGGTGTATCAGATCCGAGAGATAGGCGGGGGCGAGACTGTTCAGCGATTTGTAGACATACATGAGAATTTTGAATTGGATTCGAAGATGAACCGGTAGCCAGTGAAGGGAGGCCAAGACTGGTGTAATGTGCTCTCTTTTGCGTGTGCTGGTTAAAAATCGGGCAGCTGCGTTCTGAACCAGTTGTAATCGTGCAATGGTGGCTTGACTGACGCCAAACAGAAGTGAATTGCAGTAATCAAGCCTAGATGTAATGAATGCGTGAATCACTGTCTCCAGGTGCTTTTTGGATAATATGGGCTTCAGCTTAGACAGACGCCTCAGCTGGAAAAAACAGGATTTGACGATCATGTTTACATGACTGTTGAGTTTCATGGAAGGATCCATTATCACTCCCAGATTTTTGACTTTTTGTTTTTCGGACAGGGGTAGAGCAGACAGGTCAATGCAGTGGTTTGAGGTTGTGTCATTGGGAAGGAACAATATGGCTTCAGACTTCTTATCATTGAAGCTTAAGAAATTTAAAGCCATCCAGTCCCTGATGTCAGCCAGGCAGTCGAGCAGAGGTTGAATAGAGCCTGTACCATTTTGTCTTAGGGGGAAGTAGATTTGACAGTCATCAGCGTAGAAGTGGAAAGGTATATTGTGTTTCCGGAAAATAGCACCGAGTGGCAGCAGGTATAAGGAGAACAAGAGAGGACCCAGGATGGACCCCTGCGGAACCCCCCATTTAAGAGCCGCCACTGCAGAAGTAAAATCATTGATGGACACACAAAAAGACCTGTCAGAGAGGTAGGATCTGAACCAGTTTAGGGCTGATCCTGAGATGCCCACCCACTGCTCCAACCTAGCAATGAGGATCTCATGGTCGATGGTGTCGAAAGCGGATGTGAGGTCCAATAGGACAAGCAGCACAGAGTCACCAGTGTCTGTGGATAGGAAGATGTCGTTAAAAACCTTCAGTAGGGCAGTCTCAGTGCTGTGGAGGGATTTGAAGCCAGACTGGAATAGCTCGGGGATAGCGTGATCCTCCAGGAAGCACTTTAGTTGGGACTCAACTATTTTCTCTAGAAGTTTAGAAACAAATGGGAGTCTGGAGACAGGCCTGAAATTGGATAATACTGACGGGTCGAGGTTTGGTTTTTTCAGGAGGGGTTGAACAGCAGCATGTTTTAATGATTTTGGCACCACACCCGAGGATAGACTGCTATTTACAATCGAGAGAATGGAGGGACCTAGAGTGTGAAAAACCTCCTTTAGAAGCCGAGGGGGGACCACATCGAAGGGGGAGCCAGATGGTTTCAGGGTGCACATGACCTGCTCTAGAGAGGACAGAGAGACTGGTTCAAAATGTTCAAACACAGCACCAGATTGAGGTGGGATGGATGGATCGTGAGATGGAGGAGAAATGAGAGCCCTGGTGGTTGCGATTTTATCTAAAAAGTTTAAAAAGGTATTTCCCCCTAATTGATGTCCACATTTTGGATCTGCTTTAATTGTCTTTAATGAATGGTTACCTACCACAACGCTTTAAGGTTGCTGTAATTAAACCTTTACTTAAGAAGTCTGACCATGATTCAGAAATTTTGGCCAATTATAGACCTATATCTAACCTAACTTTCATCTAAAAAAATTCTAGAGAAAATAGTTGCAGGTCAGTTGCGTGAACATCTACAAAGAAATAATCAGTTTGAAGAGTTTCAGTCAGGGTTTAGAGCTCACCACAGCACTAGTAAAAGTCACTAATGATATTCTCATGGCCTCAGACAATGGACTTGTGTCTTCCACTGGACCTGTTAGACCTCAGTGCTGCATTTGATACAGTTGATCACAATATTTTACTATAGAGGCTTGAATATGATACTGAGATTACAGAAATAGCTCTAAAATGGTTTAAATCATATCTTTCTGATAGATTCCAGTTCGTAAATGTAAATAATAAATATTCTTCATACACCAAAGTTAGTACTGGAGTTACTCAGGGCTCAGTGCTTGGACCAATATGTTTTACTTTATTTATGTTTCCATTAGATAAGGTTATTAAACAATTCAATTCAATTCTGTCCAGTTTAGTTATATAACACCAAATCACAACAAAGTTGTCTCAGGGCATTTTACAGGAACATTACATAGAAAAGCCAACTAGTAAAGTTATCTATCTAAGGAAGCAGCAGACAAGTTGAATCTAGGCTTTGTTGCGATCTCCCAGCATCTGATAAATTTTCATTGTTATGCTGATGATACATTTGTCCATGAAACCCAATTAATCCAAGCAGTTATTTAGACTACAAGCATGTCATAAAAACCTGAATGACTATGTACTTTCTGCTTTTGAACACAGAGAAAACTGAAGTTTTAGTTTTTGGACCTGAGCACCTTAGGAATGAAATTTTCAGTCTTTCTCCCTCCTTAGATGGCATTAATCTGGCCTCCAGTTCAAATATGAAAAATCTTGGTGTTATTTTTGATCAGGACATGTCTTTTATCCCCCACATTAAAAACGTTACTAGAAACTCCTTCTTCCACTTGCGTAATATTGTTAAAATTAGAAGAAACATTTTATCTAAAAATGATGCAGAAAAACTGGTTCATGCATTTGTCACGTCTAGACTGGACTATTGCAATGGTTTGTTATCTGGGTGTCCAAATACTTCTTTAAAAAGTCTTCAGTTGATCCAAAATGCTGCTGCCAGAGTCTTAACTGGAGTTACTGGAAGAGATCATATCTCTCCAGTTTTAGTTTCTCTCCAATGGCTCCCTGTCAAATCCAGAATATAATTCAAAATCAAAAAGGCGTTCAATACAAGATCAACTGGACTTTATTTGTTGCAGAAAACGTTTTGACTCCTATCCAGGAGGCTTTTTCAATTCCATGAACAAACTGTGAGAAGTTTGGAGTTATAACAGAACCACACACCATCATATGTAAATTGCAAGCTGAGGTAACACATACATGTAAATTGACAGATCACACCTTAACAGTAGGGGGTTCCCTTGGAGTCTCTGACAGAAGACACAACACTGTATGTAAATTGACAAAAAAACACCTCCCACCAACAAACAGAGGCTTCTCAAAGAAATTTGTTAGTCTAATTTACAGACAAATTAAATTAAATTAATTTATACACACCCCCACAACTGTTTCGCGTTCTGGTCCAAGTAGGTCTGGACACCAAGTGCGTCCACTTGCGTGCGTGACGAGCTTTTTGGAAGTTGAAACGCTGTTCGGTCTGAATGTACCATTAGATACTACCACATGAAATTTGAGCCTTTTTTGGAAACTTTAGCTAGACTTTTGTTAGTTTTGACTGTTGGCTAGCCTTTTGTTACATTATTTTAGTTTTTTGCTTATAAAATTATATTAAATATATACTTAATTATGCCCTTTTTTTTTAGGTAATTTGACTGTGGTGGCTGTAATGTCCATCCTATGAAAACATTCTGAGAGCTTCATGAAATGCCATCCAATGGTTCAAAGATATTTTGACAACTGTACATGCACATACACGCACGCACGCACACATATACAAAGTACAACCACTTCACTGCCAGTACTAAGTGCTCTGATACAATTTTTATATTTCCATGATCTGAAACAACTGTGAATAAAATGTTTGATGTTGTTTTTATCAAACTTACTTTTCTCTGCTTCAGACTTCTCCTTGTCAGCCAGTTGTTTTTGTCGCACACAGCACTCAAGCCTCATCTCCCTGATCATGGCCTGCACCTCCCTCATCTTCGTGTCCCTCTCCTCCTCGTCCTGCTCAGTCTCTGTTTCATTCAAAGACTGGTTGGCCAACAGCAGCATGGCTGTGAACAAATGTAAGAACAACAGTTTATCAACAATACATCCTGGGGTTGTTTCTGGTTTCACTCCTTACAACTCTGAACTGAAATGGATTTTGCACAAGATACTCCAGAATAATGAGTTAAATGAGGGGGGGGGGAACGTCCGTCCATCCATTATCTTCTGCTTGTTCTGAAGTCAGGTCATGGGGGCAGCAGCTTGAGCAGGCAGGCTCAGACATCTCTTTCCACAGCCACCTCTTCCAGCTCTTGTGGGAGGATTCCAAGGTGTTTCCAGGCCAATCAAGTGACATCAGCCGTTTTCGCATTGGCCAGCCCTCCCCGGCTCTCCCAGCTTCTAACCCGGGTTCGGCGTGTTCGCATTTACCTTTTCCGCCCGTGATCCACCCTTGTTCTGGAACCATCTCCACCGTGGTTCTATCGGGCCGGGCCCCACGGAGCCAGTTTGACGTCATGTACTGCTCACATTTGATTCGTTGTTTGCAGCAGGGGCGGGACTCATTCAAACAACCTCAGCGCGAGGGTTGAATTTCATTCAAATTTAACTACAGAAACCTGTCTAACTGTTGCGCGCAGCCAGGGTTTTAAAATATAACTAATAATCTCTAACTCCTTTGCGTAGCTAGAATGTTAAGAGCGGTGATTCCTTCATAAGCAACGTGAACTCCAAAAAAAACAATCTGCTGCCGTGGCTTACGGCGTTAATGCTCTTGTATCTTGACCAGACGAAGCGGGTTCGCGTCCCACCTGGGACAAGTTTTTTTTTACGTTTGTCTTTTATTGGAGTAAATAAAAAGGAGTTTGTTTGGTAAAATGCTTAACAAAACTCCTTTTTCCAATCCCATCCTTTTCTCCCATCACAATCCTTTTTCCAATTCCACATCCAATTGGATGTGACTGTGCATATATATATCCATCCATTTTCTTCCGCTTATCCGGGGTCGGGTCGCGAGGGTAGCAGCCCAAGTAGGGAGGCCCAGACTTCCCTCTCCCCAGCCACTTGGAGCAGCTCCTCTGGGGGAATCCCAAGGCGTTCCCAGGCCAGCCGAGAAACATAGTCCCTCCAGCGTGTCCTGGGTCTTCCTCTGGGTCTCCTCCCGGTGGGACATGCCCGGAACACCTCACCAGGGAGGCGTCCAGGAGGCATCCTAACCAGATGCCCGAGCCACCTCAACTGGCTCCTCTCGATGTGGAGAAGCAGCGGCTCTACTCCGAGTCCCTCCCGGATGACTGAGCTTCTCACCCTATCTCTAAGGGAGAGTCCAGACACCCTGCGGAGAAAACTCATTTCAGCCGCTTGTATCCGAGATCTCGTTCTTTCGGTCATAACCCAAAGCTCATGACCATAGATGAGGGTGGGAACGTAGATCGATCGGTAAATTGAGAGCTTTGCCTTTTGACTCAGCTCTCTCTTCACCACGACAGACCGGTACAGCGCCCGCTTCACTGCGGACGCTGCACCTATCCGCCTATCGATCTCACGCTCCAGTTTTCCCTCATTCGTGAACAAGACCCCGAGATACTTAAACTCCTCCACTTGGGGCAGGACCTCCTCCCCGACCCGGAGAAGGCATGCTACCCTTTTCCGGCTCAAGACCATGGCCTCGGATTTGGAGGAACTGATCCTCATCCCGGCCGCATCACATTCAGCTGCAAACCGCTCCAGCGAAAGCTGTAGATCACGAACTGATGAAGCCAATAGGACCACATCATCTGCAAAAAACAGAGAAGCGATTCTAAGGCCACCAAAACGGATCCTCTCAACACCTTGGCTGCGCCTAGAAATTCTGTCCATAAAAGTTATGAACAAAATCGGTGACAAAGGGCAACCTTGGCGGAGTCCAACTCTCACAGGAAACAAGCCCGACTTACTGCCAGCGATGCGGACCAAGCTCTGATTGAAATGTTTTTAGATTAAATTATTCAAATGTATCGTTTACATGGGCACAATCTGTTCATGATGGCTTTGTTCTGAACAGAAGTACTGACATGCGCAGAGTGGTAAACTCTCCTTAAAAAACACGGAAGAAGAAGTTCTACTTCCAGTTTACTTCCGGGATGAACGTAAACAAACCTGAGTGCCCAAAATGGACCCGCGACAGGTTTTAATGACGGTGGAGACGTTACTGCACTCTCTGACTGAGCTACAGGTGATACAGGTCATTTTGAGCTCTTTCAAAGTTTCTAGTAGAAATGTTGTGTCAGTCACCGACCAGTTTTGCTTCCCTAACATGCTAATATTATTAGAATTAGCCAGGCAGAAATGACATAGCTGCACATGCGCAGTCAAGTCAGTTTTTTACGACTGGAAAAAAAATGAACAGATTAAGTGTTTACAAGCACACCATTCGGGTTAAGGATCGGCGTAAACCACCCGTTTCGTTTTGATCACAAATTCTTTCAGATCACCCTGAATAAACCAAAAATATTCTGAATGAGGCATTTACATGGCACATTTTTTATTCCGAAAGGCTGTTGAACCTGATTACTTATGTCCATGTAAACATAGCTAATGTCGGAGGACGAGATGTTGTAGAGGCAGGGCAGCCGGCTCAGGACCGGAAGGTCCCAGGTTCGATCCCCGGTCACTACATATCTCGTTGTGTCCCTGGGCAAGACACTTAACCCCGAGTTGCTCCCGGTAGGACTGGCTGGCGCCTTGCATGGCAGCCTACCACTACCGGTGTATGAAGGTGTGTATGAATGGGTGGATGGCTGGTACTGTGAAGCGCTTTGGGGCCCCTCATAGGGGGCTGGAAAGCACTATATAAGTAAGCTCCAGTTACCATTTACCATGTCTCCACCTGCAGACAAATCTGAGATTTTTTAAGTAAGGAATGAGATTTTAACTCTGGTTTATAAATCATTCATGTAATCTTTCAGCATTTTATCCTGGTTTAAATGTCCTCAAATATGAAACCAAAGTATCTCACATTATTAACCAGGCCAGCAAAGTTACTGAATTACCAAAAACAGCTACTTGTGAACTGTTTAGGAGCTCTGTGATCAAGAGGGCTACCCTGGTCACTCTCTTCACCACTTATTCCAGCTGCTCCCATCAGGCAGAAAGTAGAATGCTCCACTGGCCCGGAAAAGCATTTACAAGACACCATTCATACCATTTGCAATATCCACTTTAAGCTCCTTAAAATTAGAGCTGCTTTTCCTTTAACGCTTACTGAAAATGCTTTGTATATGTAAGTACAGTATGTGGGAATGCCTATTGAGGGAACACTTGTCAAATAATTTCTGTCACCAGTTGGGACATATAACGTTTTTTAAAATATTTTTTTTATTCTATTTCTATGGTGGTGGAAGCACCATGCTGTGTGGATGTTTTTTCATCAGAAGGAACTGGAATGCTCATCAGGAATGATGGATGGAACAAAATGCAGATACATTCTTGAGAGTAACTTGTTGGGAGTCTTCAAGAGATTTAAGACTGGGACATGTGTCCACCTTCCAGCAGGACAAGGACTGGTGTAAATAGTTCTACATACTCAGGCTTTCATTTTTGTCTTACTTGTCTTAAACAAATAAGACAAAAAATACAAATAAAAGGCAAATAATGCTTTTTGTCTTTGCTTCAAAGTAAAAATATGTTCCACCTAGAGGTGGGCGGTATGGCTCAAATATAATATTGTGATATTTCAGAGCATTCTGACGATAATGATACATTTTGTGATTTAACAAAAAAAAAATCAGTTTCCTGATGCATGCTCAATAATACGGGTAGATAAATCTAAAAAAGTTAAGTCTGGTCCTCTGGACATTCATAAAACAAAACTAAAAATTTGTAGAAACATTTCGTCTTTCCTCCGAAAGACTTCTTCAGTCTGAGGTGCTGTATTCAGCTTAGTCTTATAAATAGCACCACAGCCAGCAAACTGTTAGGGACCACTCTGCCAAATATGGAAAATATATACATGGAAAGAGTTATGAGGAAGGCAAACAAGATTAGAGCAGACGACACACATCCACTAAGATCCTCATCTGAGTTGCTTCCTTCAGGGCGAAGGTATGGCCTTCCTTTATTCTCAAGAAACAGAAGAACATTTTCTTTCATACCACAAGCAATTAAATCATTAAATAATACAAACACATCATGAATTACTGAGCTGAAGTATTTGCTGTAATGATGGATGTTAATGACATGTATGTATAAGTATGTCCTTTATGTAAATGCCTGCTGACAATGTTGCAAACTAATTTCCCTATGGGGACAAATCAATCAATCAATCAATCAATCAATCAATCAATCAATCTATCTATCTATCTATCTATCTATCTATCTATCTATCTATCTATCTATCTATCTATCTATCTATCTATCTATCTATCTATCTATCTATCTATCTATCTATCTATCTATCTATCTATCTATCTATCTATCTATCTATCTATCTATCTATCTATCTATCTATCTATCTATCTATCTATCTATCTATCTATCTATCTAAGTCAGAGTCAGAGAGTCTTTATTGTCATTTGCACCGCATGTGGTACATGTGATGAAAACGAGATTATGTACACAGGGTCCCAGTTACATCCAACAACAAATGCAAGAGAAAAACAGTAATAACATCTAGAATTAACTAAGAGAAAACATCAACTAGTAATACACTAAGCCCTAATGTAGTAGAAAAACATCATTATAAACAGCAGCACGAACATGAGTCTGTATGAGCAGATGGTCACAGATGAACACAGCAACAAGAAAACAGATCAGCATCAGCATGATGTGATATTTTGCAGTGTTTATTCTTATTATTTATTTATTCATGAGTCTAACAGCCTCAGGGTAGAAGCTGTTCCTCAGTCTAGTGGTTCTACATTTGATGCTCCTCAACCTCCGTCCTGAGGGGAGTGGGGCAAAGAGTGAGTGTGCTGGGTGAGTGAGGTCTTTCATGATGCAGGTGGCTCTTTTCCTGCATCTGGAGGTGTAAATGTCTGTGATGGTGGGGAGACTGACTCCAACAGACTTCTGTGCAGCCTTCACCACTCTCTGTAGAGCTTTCCTCTCTGCAACTGTGCAGCCTCCATGCCACACGTTGATGCTGGAGCACAGGATGCTCTCCACTGCACACCTGTAGAAGGAGGTGAGGACTGGGCTGCTCAGACCAGCACGTCTCAGCCGTCTGAGGAAGTAGAGTCTCTGATGACCTTTCTTGATCAGGCTGGTGGTGTTGTTGCTCCAGCTGAGGTTATCATTCATGTGTACACCCAAGTATTTGTAGCTGGAGACCACCTCCACCGCAGATCCACCTATGTTCAGTGGGGTGTGGGTGTGTTTGTTCCTTCTGAAGTCCACAATCATCTCAAAAAAGGCGTTCAATACAGGATCAACTGGACTTTATTTGTTGCAGAAAACGTTTTGACTTCTGTCCAGAAGTCTTTTTCAATTCTGAATGAATGGAAGCTGTGAGAACGAGAAGTTTTATACAAGCCACGCACCAACATATGAAATTGGAAACTGAAATAACACCACAAAAGGTTAAGGTGTGATCTTTCAATTTACATGTATGTGTTACAAACCCCCAGGTGTGATGTGTTGTTTTGTCAATTTAAATAGAATGGGCATGTTAGGTATTTTGTGGTGTTATTTCAGTTTCCAATTTCATATGTTGGTGCGTGGCTTGTATAAAACTTCTCGTTCTCACAGCTTCCATTCATTCAGAATTGAAAAAGACTTCTGGACAGAAGTCGAAACGTTTTCTGCAACAAATAAAGTCCAGTTGATCCTGTATTGAACGCCTTTTTTGATTTTATCATGTCCTGGACGACTGAGAATCTTCTGAAGTCCACAATCATCTCCTTTGTCTTCTTCACATTCATGTGAAGATTATTCTCTTTGCACCAGCTCTCCAGGTGTTCCACCTCCTGTCTGTAGCTGGACTCATCATTGTTTGTGATGCATCCCACCACCGCTGTATCATCTGCAAACTTAACAATATGACAGCCTGGATGTGTGGCTGTACAATCATATGTGAGCAGAGTGAACAGAAGAGGGCTCAGCACACATCCTTGAGGAGAGCCAGTGCTGAGGGTTATGGTGGAGGAGGAGAAGTTGTGGATCTTCACGGACTGTGGTCTGTTTGTTAAGAAGTCTAGTACCCAGTTACAAATGGAGGGGCTTAGTCCAAGTGTGGATAGTTTGTCTATCAGAGTTTGGGGGATCATGGTGTTGAAGGCAGATGTGAAGTCCACAAAGAGCAGACGCACGTATGAGTCCTTCTGATCCAGGTGGGTGAGAGCAGTGTGGACCACAGAGGAGATGGCGTCCTCTGTTGATCGGTTCTCGCGGTATGCATATTGATGAGGGTCCTCGTTGATGTTGACGGTTGCCTTGATGTGGGACATGACCAGTTTCTCAAAACATTTAGCGACTATCGGGGTGAGGGCCACCTGGTCTATAGTCATTCAGACCAGTCACTGTGGAGCTCTTTGGGACTGGGATGATGGTCGCGGTCTTCAGGCAGGTGGGAACTGACTCCAGTGCAAGTGAGGTGGTGAAGATGTCAGCCAGCACCTCACAGAGCTGGTCCGCACATTCCTTCAGAACTTTCCCTGGGATGTTGTCTGGTCCGGTTGCTTTATGAGGATTGATCCTTCTGAGACTGCCTCTCACTTCTGCTGCGGTCACTTTGAGATGCTCTTCATCTGGTGATGAGGTGAGTCTGGTGCTAGCTGGTCTGTTTGGATCTTCAAAACGTGCATAAAACTTATTGAGGGCATCGGGCAGAGATGGGTCCCTGGGGCATTGTTTGGGCCTCATGCACAAACCGTTCGTACGCACAGATATGTGCTTATCCTGTGCGTACGAGCGATTAAGGATCATTTGTGGCATCCAACAATGTTTTCGTATCCTAAGATTTTTTTCAGATACGAACAAAATGTACGTGTGGTCTGGACCTGTCGTATATTTTACGAGCAGTCGGTCCGCCGTTATCCAGATGGATTTCCATCACTAATCACTTATATTTCGTTATTTAGAAAATATTCTGAGTTTAAAAAGAATTAAATGCAACGACACAAATTTGTTAAATTAAAAGAAAGCGGCTTCAAACCCCCCCCCCGCGCGCCCCACTCGACCACCGTGCGCCCCCGCGCGTGGTGTGGCACACGCCCCCCCACCCCGTGCCAACAGTGGGCACGGGGTCCCCCCGCGCCAGTGTCGGCATGCCCCCCCCCACGCCGCGCGACTGTCGAGCAGACACACACACACGCACACACACACACAGCACCGCAGAGAGAGGGGAGAACAAAGCGAAACCAGCTTATTCATTCGTTTCATGTCATTTTTTATTTAAGCTGCCTGTTGACTGCGGGCGCACTGTCATCTGTGTTCTGAGTGTGGATCATCGCGCGTCTTGCAGTAAAAGTCTGCTCCATCTCGCAGACTGTCCACCTGTCGTGCTGCGGCGAGACGTTTGTTTGAAGCCATTTTCAGATCAAACCATTTATTCTTGATTTCTGATACTGTACGACCCACGGGAGACACAACATATGCACTACAATATTAATATGAGGTTAACTGTAGTTTCGAGACATTTTAAAATGCCTCTGTTCAAAAACACATCCGACACTTGCGGGGGGTGGGGGGTAGCGGTGCGCTACAGCTCTTCTGAATAAGTGAAACTATAATGTAACACAGTACACTAAAATTAGAGATATTTGACCATCCGACACTTGCGGGGGGGGGGGGGCAGCGGTGCGCCACAGCTCTTCTGAATAAGTGAAACTACACAGTTGTAACACAGTACACTAAAATTAGAGATATTTGACCATCCGACACTTGCGGGGGGGGGGGGGCAGCGGTGCGCCACAGCTCTTCTGAATAAGTGAAACTACACAGTTGTTTACAAACTTTACACTAACATTAAAGATATTTGACCATCCGACACCTGCAGGGGGGGGGGTAGCCACAGCGCGACTGAGAGCAGATCTCCGAACGCGTGGAGTTCCTCATTTTACTTCATGAGTTTGAATGAATGGACACTTCCTGCTGTCAGAAGGCAGGAAGCGTGGCCTTATATGGTGTTTTGAGGGGTGGAAATTATGTAAATTACCTTCACGCGAGCACGCGCAGGTGAGTAGAACAGGTGGAATTCATCACCTTTAAGCAGCCCGTTTACACGCTTTTCTTGAGGATAGAAGACTTTGTTGGATCTGACGTGGCATGTTCGTACGAACGCTTCGTACGAACAAAAGTAGGAGAAATTTAGGATAAGAATAAGAACATTTTCGTGCATGAGGGCCATTGTTTGTTCTTGCCTTTGTAATCTGTTATGCATTTAATACCCTTCCACATGCTCCGTGGGTCTTGTGAGGTGAACTGTCCCTCGATCCTCTGTGCATACATGGCCTTGGCCTTCTTAATGCCATCCTCCAGTTCTTTCCTGCTCTTTCTCAGCTCCTCTGTATCTCCGGACTTGAATGCAGTGTCCCTGGCTGCTAGCAGGGAGCGGACTTCTTTATTTAACCAGGGTTTTCTGTTCGGGTAAGATTTAACATATTTTTTTATGGATACATTTTCAGAGCATGTGCTGATGTAACCCAGGTCTGAGGAAGCATAAAGTTCCAGGTCAACTGAGCTCCCATCAGTAGCTGCCTCCCTGAAGACAGACCAGTTTGTCTTCTGAAAACAGTCTTTCAGCATGGAGGTACTATCTTGAAGCCACAGTTTGATCTCTCTTTGTTACGGCTTGGAGCGCCTGAGTGGGGGAAGCTGTCTTGGGGCCAACATCAAAGCACAGTGGTCGGAAGCCCCGAGCGGTGGGCGTGTCTTCGCCGTGTATGCCCCCTTTACATTAGTGTAGACTTTATCTATCTATCTATCTATCTATCTATCTATCTATCTATCTATCTATCTATCTATCTATCTATCTATCTATCTATCTATCTATCTATCTATCTATCTATCTATCTATCTATCTATCTATCTATCTATCTATCTATCTATCTATCTATCTATCTATCTATCTATCTATCTATCTATCTATCTATCTATCTATCTATCTATCTATCTATCTATCTATCTATCTATCTATCTATCTATCTATCTATCTATCTATCTATCTATCTATCTATCTATCTATCTATCTATCTATCTATCTATCTATCTATCTATCTATCTATCTATCTATCTATCTATCTATCTATCTATCTATCTATCTATCTATCTATCTATCTATCTATCTATCTATCTATCTATCTATCTATCTATCTATCTATCTATCTATCTATCTATCTATCTATCTATCTATCTATCTATCTATCTCACAGTGGATCAACCAGTTGGCTGATGACAGCCGAAACCAGCTGCTCACATGATCAAGGAGGACCATCAGCCTAACGATGGATCGTTAGCACCCTGATGGTTGTTTGCTATTCACAGAGGGCTGAGTGATACTATCAATAACAGCATTGTAAGAGGGGGACAGTTGAACCCGGAGGCCTCCACCCCTGTTTAATGATGGACGGTTTCTTTTCACAAAAAGCATCATTTATCCATCCTAAAATAGAGGTGGAGGCCTCAGTGTTTAAAGGCCTTGTTATACTCGGCAAGACGGCCTTTTACCCCCCGTTGAGTGAGCAAACATTGCACAACTTTTGGCCGCACTCCCGCTGTGATCCCCCGCTGACAGCCCGTCGTGTACATGGCCCCCAGTCAGAACTCCGAGACGCCGACGATGCGGCTCGCAGCGTGTGATTGGTTCAAAGTTTGTGGGCGTTTTTTGTTTTTGCTTTGACAGACATGGATAGTTTTGAAGAGAAACTTGTCTGTGTGTGCGCGCGCACGCAAACCGTGCGCCTCAGCACACTTTGCGCATTGCACCCAACACACACACACACCAATACATATAATATATATATATATATAAATATATATATATATATATATATATATAATATATATATATTTACACGCGCACACAAAAGCATGCGCGCGCCTGCATGCACCCTTTAAAAGAAAGCAAACTCCGCTGTTAAACAACAAGCCATGGTGGTCTAGTGGTAAACACGTTGCGCTGCCATTCCCAAGGACGTGAGTTCGAAATTTACATGGTTGAGTTTATTTTTTATTTTTTTAATAATACGGTTGTACGGGTACAGCGTGCAAAACTGTAACTAAAGCCTATTTTTATTTTACAGAAGAGAGCCATAATAATTGTTAATTTTGTTTGAAGAAGGGGCAGAAATAATGAGATTTTTTTCTTCTTCTGCCTCCTTTCATTTCATGTATTGTTTTGTTTTATAATGTGGTTTTGTAAATAATTTTCTTGTGTTTTTACAATTTGAAATGAATAAATTCAATAAAAAAAATAAAAAAAGTTGGAAGAGGGAGGGAAGAGGGAGGGATTTATTATAATTTATCCCCCACGTCTTGCCAAGTATAAACACTCAATGCGGTCGGAGACACACACGCAATTGCATCATCGCTGGGTTCACTCAACAGGGGGTAAAAGACGTGAGACACTAGTATAAACCTAGCTTAACTGTCCCCCTCTTACAAGGCTGTTATAGCTAGTATCACTCAGCCCCTTGTGAATAGCAAACAACCATCAGGGTGCAAACAACCATCAGGGTGCTAACTATCCATTGTTAGGCTGATGGTCCTCCTTAATCATGTGAGCAGCTAGTTTTGGCTGTCAGCAGCAAACTGGTTGATCCACTATGAGAAGGTGCAATTTATAAGACTGAGCTGTAAAACAGCACCTCAGACTGAAGAAACGTTTCTACAATTTTTTTGTTTTGTTTTTTGAATGTCCAGAGGACCAGACTTAACTTTTTTTGAGAAATCATAGTTATTTACTAGACAAAATTAACTTAACATGTTGCTTTGCAGTATTATATAAAAAATTAAAAACAACAAGGGGTAATTTTACTGAAATTACTTTATTTAGTAAAGTATTCAGTCTCCAAGTATAAACATAAAAATATGATCCTTCTGTTGTTTAGATTGAAAAGGTCTGCACAAAATATAGATCAACCAAATCTCAGTTGTTAAGGAGGCGGGGCACCCTGACATATTATGTCATTAAATTAGCATATCATGATATCATTTGCCCGGACAAGCTTTTTTTATCGGTATTATCGTGAATGATGATATGGCCCAGCCCTAGTTCCACCCATTAAATGTTGCGTAAAAAATACAAACTCTTACATTTTTGTTATCCTAAATTTACTTTGAAAGGTAACACTACAGAGAACATGTTAGGATTGTGAATATCTCACTGCTCTCTGTCCTACCGTTTATGTCCATATTAATGTTGTTGATGAAGAACAGCAGGTCTTCTGCCCTCTGGTGTGTGTTGGTAGTTTGGTCTTCCAGGTCACGGACTTTGTGTGTCATTGCTTCCACCTAAAGCTCAGCAACACACAACGCAGACATTTCAAAACACAACTGTGCAAACTGCGCCACAGTCTTTAGCATGTTGTAACGTTAGTTCTATTCAATTCAATTCAGTTAATTTATATAACGCCAAGTCACGACAGAAGTTGTCTCAGGGCACTGAACAGAAACATTCATATAAAAATATATAATTTAACACTATTCACATCATGCATATTATGAGGAGCAGGTTGCAATGATTTTAGCTCCATCACAGAACTCTCATCTTGAGCAAGCATGAAGGCGACAGTGGAAAGGAAAAAACTCCCTCATGAGGAAGAAACCTTTAGCAGAACCAGGCTCAGGACAAGTGGTCATCTGCTTCAACCAGCTGGGTTTGGTAGGAACAGATACACAATGGCAGGTCAAGAACCATATAAATAGTAATAATAATAATAATAATAATAATAATAAACTTTATTTGTATAGCACCTTCCTACAATGCCTTGCATTGAACAAGGTGCTTAACAGGATAAAAATATGAATAAACTGGAATAATAAATCAATGAAAATAGAATAAGAAACAACAGCAATAAAAGAAGGCAATGGAAATAAAAAATGCTACATACTAAAATAACACAAGTAATAAAAGTTACACACTGAAAGCTTTTTTGAACAAGTGGAAATAAAAAGGCAATGGAAATAAAAAATGCTACATATTAAAATACCAAAAGTAATAAAAGTTACACACTGAAAGCTTTTTTGAACAAGTGGGTCTTCAGTCTGGTTTTGAACAGAGTCAGATCAGAGGTGGCACGCAGCTCAAGGGGGAGGCTGTTCCAGGCTTTTGGGCCGGCAACAGAAAATGACCGGTCTCCCCATTGTTTGTACCTTGAGCGAGGCACCTCCAGCAGGTGTTGACTGGCAGATCGTAAATCTCTGCCGGGCTGATGGGCTTTCAAAAGTTCTGAGATGTACAGAGGAGCAAGTCCATTCAGAGCTTTGAAAACAAACAGGAGCAGCTTGAACTGTATCCTGAACTGAACCGGGAGCCAGTGTAGAGAGGACAGGACAGGAGTGATGTGTTCATATTTTCGTGTGTTGGTCAAAAAGCGCGCGGCAGAGTTCTGTACAAGCTGTAAACGGGAGATGGAGGATTGATTAATACCAACATACAAAGCATTACAATAATCAAGTCTGGAGGTCACAAAGGCATGGATGGCCTTCTCCAGATCACCACGGCTGAGAAATGACTTGACTTTGGAGAGCAGACGGAGCTGAAAAAAGCTGGTCTTGACAACAGAACTGATCTGTTTATCAAACTTTAAGTTGGAGTCAAGCTGCACTCCAAGATTTCTGACCACCGGGTTGAAGTGGGGGAGGGGAAAACCAACACTGGGACTGGGAAGGATGTTGCTGGTGTCATCAGGTGCACCAAATAAAATGCATTCAGTTTTATCTGTGTTTAGGTGGAGGAAGTTTTGAGAGAGCCAGTGCTTAATGTCATTTAAGCAGTTGACAAGAGTGTTTGAACTGAGTGAGGGGTTGGGAGTGACTGGCAGATAGATTTGTAAATCGTCTGCATACATGTGAAAAGACAGATTATGACGTGCAATGATTGATCCTAATGGCAGCATGTAAAGAGAGAAAGAGGACTGGCCCTAGAATAGATCCCTGTGGTACGCCAGAGGTCAGAGGGGTTGATGAAGAGGAGGACAGATCGCCTATCATGACAGAAAAAGTTCTCCCAGACAGGTAAGATTTGAACCACTCAAGCACAGCTCCCTGGAGGCCAACCTGCTGAGACAAGCGGTTGATTAGTACCTGATGGTCGACGGTGTCAAAAGCTGCTGAGAGGTCTAACATCACCAGCAGAGCAGGGTTTTTTGCATCCAGGGACAGAAGAATGTCATTCTGTACTTTGAGCAGTGCAGATTCAGTACTGTGACGAGCTCGAAAACCTGACTGAAATTTTTCAAACAGGTTGTTGAGTTCTAGAAAAGATTGAAGTTGAATAAAAACAATCTTTTCTAGGACCTTTGATAGAAATGACAGATGTGAAACTGGTCTGAAATTAGAGAGAGCTGTAGGATCTAGGCCTGGTTTTTTGAGAAGAGGCCTGACCACAGCATGTTTGAAAGCAGATGGCACAAAACCTGAAGATAGACAGCTGTTAATAAATGACAAAACACAAGGACCAATTACATCAAAGGACTGTTTGAACATTTTAGAGGGAATGATGTCCAGAGAACAGTTAGTTGGTTTCATCTGCTGAACCACCTTGGTGAGGTGAGGGAGTGAAACCAGGTCAAATTGGTCAAAAACAGCTGTGGTTATTGCAGACGCACAAGACTGGATGGTGTTGGATGAACTGACAATGTTCTGTCTGATAGAGTCTATTTTGTTGACAAAATAGCTCTGAAAGTCATCGCAGGTAGACTGTGTGGCAGTTTTCAGAACATTGACAGATGGAGTGATAACAGACTGGAGTGTGTTGAAAAGCGTCCTCGGCCGGTTGGAGCTGGTGGAGATTAAATTGGAGAGGTACTGTGACTTGGCCTGTTTCACAGCATTATGATACTCACAGAGACAGTCTCTCAGTATTCCCTGAGATCCATGAAGCCGGTCGCGCTTCCATATTCGCTCTGTAGTATCAAATGAAACTATTCAATTTTAGCAATTTATTTAAGAAATGAGGTCAGTTTGTCCTCTAGTAGTCTAAGTCTATAGCAGCAGAACAACCCAAGCCTAATTATAGGATTTATGAAAAAGATACAATATACAAGATACAAGATACAAGAGCTTTTATTAACATTGGACCAGGTACAACGTGATTATGTATACACAGTCATCCAGAAGAGGGGTAGAGAATGTAAAGCTGCTGCTTATTCAAAACACATGACATGTTCTTCAGCGCGGCCTCTCTCATCCGTCTCGGGATGAAGGTCAAAGGTGTGAAAAAAAGGTAAGTAAACATGGGGGTTACAGCATTGGTATTAAAAAAATGTATCACATTTTGTCTGCAAGACACCGCATGACACAGTAAAAACCATACCATAAGCACATAAGGACAGTTACATGTTGCATGTTGAGACTGAGGCAGGGAGGATAATAATAATAATGAATTCAATTTATAACGCACTTTTCATTAGTGAAAATCTCAAAGTGCTACAGACATTGAATGTCACACACATTTAAACACCAGTAGTGGCAGACTACCATGCAAGGTGCTTTCCAGTCCTACCGGGAGCAACTCGGGGTTAAGTGCCTTGCCCAAGGACACAACGACACATGGTGTGGGTAACCGGGATTCGAACCGCCAACCTTCCGATCGAGGGACGACTGCCATTACCACTACGCCACGGCCGCCCCGAGGATCTGTCCATGATACATTCCGGATGCCTCCGATAACGCTCATAGAAAAGTTCTCCGGGGGGGGGGGTAGCAGACAAGACAAACAGCAGCTATTTTTTCCACAGTAAGCACATCTCAGGAGAAATTAGATATCCAGCCTTTCCCAAGGCTGTTTCCAAGGGAGTCAGATAAGAAATAACAAATATTTTCACATCAGGCACACATTGTAATTTCTGTGGCCTTCAGTCTGTAAGGGCGATTCTGTTCCAATCCAATTCGGGACTTTTTCCACTGATCCAAGCTCTGACCTCAGATGTTGACTGGACAATGTGTCAGCCTCATGGACAGAAACTGAAAGTTGGTTCCACAAGAGAGGAGCCTGACAACTGAAAGATCTTCCTCCATTCTGCTGCTGGAAACTCTAGGAACCACAAGTAAACCTGCAGTCTGAGAGTGAAGTGCTCTGTTAGGAAAATATAAAACAATAAGATATGTAATATTAGATGGAGCTAGGTTGTTGAGAGCTTTGTAGGTTAGAAGTTGGATTTTGAATTCTATTCTGGAGCCATTGGAGATAAACTAAAACTGGAGAGATGTGATCTCTCCTACTACTCCACTCAAGACTCTGGCATGCTTGTAGTCTAAGTAACTGATTGGATTCATTGGGTTTCATGGACAAATATAACTGTGTATCATCAGCATTACAGTAAAAATTTATCCCATGCTGTTTATTTTTTTCTCTCTCTGTGCTCTAGTGAAGTCAGATGTGTCTCCCTGTGTCCCCCCACCCTCTGCTTCCCTGCTTGCACTCTTTCATCTTGTGAACACCTAAAGAGCCTCTTTTTTCCCCTGCATACCTTCCTAATTCAAAGGATTTCATCAGCTGGTTTTTCAACAAAATTGATCAACTTCTCCCGACAGGAGTCATGGTAAGGAGGACCCTTGACAGAAACAAATTGGATTCATGATGACAACTGGATTCTGCTGTTTGGTTTGGTGAAATCAGGATTGTCTTCACATTTGTGTGGATGTGTCAAAGCTTGGCAGCACTCAGACTGAATTATGTGCAGCTGCGTCAGAGCTGGAGCAGGCTGTTAGCATGACTGTGAACTTTCTGGCAGCACCCATGAACGGTGGGAATAATCTTGGAGAAAGCTGTGAACTTGCCTTTCAGCATAAGGAATCAAATTGGCTGTTTGGAGTTTCCATCAGATAACTGTACCAGCAAGACTTTTAAAAGGCAGAAACAGCAATTCACGAGTTCTGCCTGATACAAACTGTGACCTTGACAGCAGACTTCTCTCAACTCCATCTGGCATGTTTAGAAAAAAAAAGATGCTTCGTCTGGCTCCTCACCCCTCCCTTCCCCAAGGCCATGGACATGTGACGGAACCTCAACTGAGCTGATGATAAA